>PVLD010014274.1:20687-53051 GCA_004027595.1 Dinomys branickii
AAAAAAAAAAAAAAAAAAAAAAGTTCGACCCCAGTCTGGGCAATTTAGTGACTTAGTGAGAGCCCATCTCAGCATAAAAAAGGGCCAGGGATTACTTTAGTGTGAAGGTCTTGGGCTCAATGCCCAATAGCCCCCCACAAGGTTAAGACCTGCTTGAGCTAATGAGGGGCTGACAGATACCTAAAGGGGAATAGACTTCCTGCCATGAGAAGGCACATTTAAGGACACAGAACATTTAAGGCACATTTAAGGACACTGTCCTATCCTGGGACCTCAACCTGGCAGCTGGGAGGGTGCTCTGGTCAGCTGATGACTCTCGCTGGCTGGGGACAGACCTTTGTTGCTGCGGCATGCAGCTCCCAAACTTCCCTGGGTGAGAACTGTGAAGGGCAGCAAGAAGTTGAAGAAATGAAGACAAGATCCAGAAAGCTGGGGTCAGGGGGAGCCCTCTCCCCGGACGGGAGGGAAGGAACTGCTCAACCACCACAGTGCATTTATTTTTACATTTGGCAGGTTGATGTCACATGACACCCCTTTGCCTCACAACCTGTTCTTGGATCATCTTGGCCACTTGGTGTTCTCTGGACTGGAGCAGATTGTTCACATGGCTCGCCTTGGGCGCTCTTTGTTCTCAGGACTGGCCTTGCTCCAGCCCCACACGTGTGATTCATCTCCAGCTTTAGCTACTCCCCACACTTCACCCTTTCCTAAGCAGGGAGGCTGAGGGGCTGCCTGCTTTCTTTGGCCCAAAGAAAGAGTGATGAGCGAGGGGGCTCCAATCCCCACAGGGGACCTGAGTGGCAGCACTGTGCCCACCCTGAACTCTGGATACATAGGTGACCATCTTTGTCTGCCCTCCACCCCGGCCACTCATGTCCTCCGCTAGGTCAGGGAACCCGAGGCCATCTCGGGTGTGGGGGCCCTTGCCACACCAGCCCTCGTGGCTCCTGACCGGCAATGCCGCCAGCAAACAGAGCCCCAACCCAAAAGCACTCCAGGGTAGCAGAGGGCAGGGCACAGCAGGCCAGGCCACACAGCACCCCACGTGGCTCACCTGGGTGACAGGAAGGGACACCTGGCTCCACCAGTGCAGTGACACCACCCACAGCAACTGTTGGCCACTTCCCAGGTACACTGTGGTAGAGGACTGAGATGGGGTGCGGAGAGGGGTGGCCCAGCGGGGGAACCTGCTGCGGACACCCTCGAAGCCCCAGCACTGTGCACCTGGCAGAAAGGGAGGAGCAGTGAGTGCAAGGGCTTGGGGCAGTGTGGCAAGGCACAGCGAAGGTGGAAGACCAAAGCCAGCTGCATGGGATGAGAGCTGGGCCGCCCACAGCCACCAGCCTGGGAAGCCCAGCCCTGCAGCCATCAGCCTCAGAGAGCCACAACTTGATTGCTGACTGCCAACTTCCCTAGTTTTTGGATCTCAGTTGAGAACTAAGTGGAGCAAGTGAAGAAGTCTCCCCCCGACCAATCTCACAGGCTGCCTGCACCCGTTAGCCTGCCTCACGCCTCCTGAAGTGACTCTGTCCCACACAAACCAGCTCATCCCCGCCTCCCTCTGAGTCTCTGCCCAGCTGGTAAGGGTGGCCACACCCTTGTGATAGCAGGTTCTGAATAAACAAACTTTTGCTTGTTCCCATTTGAGAGCTTGTTTGGAGGTTCTAGCAGGGGAGCACAGCTACTCATATTCCCTTGTCCAAGGAACGATCCTCCTCTGCTGGGGGTGGGTTATCCTCTTCGACTGAGCGCACAGCTTCCGGAGGGATGCACATGGAGCATTGAGGGAGGAAGGTGATACACCCCTAGGCAGCCAGATCAGTCCATTCAACCCTGGCAATCAAAGGGGTAACAGATGTTGCAGCCAGATCACCCTCATATACATTTGTTCCTATTTGGTCTTTGCTTAGCGTCCTGTTAGTAAAAATAAACATAAATTTCTCGTGTATGGTATGAGGCTTATAAATAGAGCTAATTCCTGTTGGTGCTTCTGCATGTTGAGTATTTTATATGCAGCATCAAACTAACTCTTGTGGGCCAGGGATATAGCTCAGTGGCATAAGCACCTGCCTGGCAAGCACAAGGTCCTGAGTTTGGTCCCTGGCACCAAAAAAACCAAAACTAACTCTTATTTTATACAGAAGAAAACTGGGGCTCAGAGAGAGGAAGGAACATGTTGGGACTTGCATCCAGCCAGTGGGACTCTAGGCCCTTGGCTTAAGGCTTGTAATGCTTGTGAGTAGCAGTTCCCCTGAGTATGAAAGAACTTGGAGTCTGACTTTCTATACTTACCTAGTTGTGGCAGTTAGGTTGCAGTGTCAACCTGATTGGCTTTGGGATCTGCCTAAGGGATTGGTGGAACACATGTCTGTGTATGTCTGGGTGGTCACAGAGGCCTGGCCTGGGGGTCCGCATCTGATCCACCACCTCTTTCTCTCTGTACTGTTCCCCTGTTCCAGATACCATGACTAGACATCTTCACTTTGCCATACCCTGTTGCCATGTTCCTACTTGACGCCAGCTGATCATGGACTGCATTCCCTGAAACCATAATCCAAGCAAACCTCTCTTCCTATAAGCTGTGGGTGTTGGTACTGCAGCATCCCAGCATTATAAATCCAAACCTCTGTCCCTGACCTTCCATGGCCACCTGGTACAGTGACACCTTGTCACCTCCCCCAGGAAGGCGCCGGTATAGCCAAGGTCAAAGGGCCAGGCTTGGGAAAGCTGCCATCTTAAACATAAGCCTGCATCCCATGACCGCAATGTTTCTGTCCAGGATTTAGGGTTTTTTATTTATTTCCTCTGTGTTTATAGTTTCTACATATAGAACCTGCACATATTTTGTTAGATTTATCCCCAAGTATCTTATGTTGGAGGGTGGGAGTATTGTTAGTGGTACTTTAAAGCAATCTTTGGTTTCCAATTGTTTGTTGCTGGTTGGGAAACGCAGTTGACTTTTGTGTTGTGTTGAGCTTGTATCTGTGACCTTGCTGAGCTCATTTATTAGTTCCATGAGGGCTGGCTGGTTGTTTTTGGAGACTTTTGGGTTTTTCTGTGCAGAAAATAATTTGGGGTGCAAATAGAGACTGTTTAATTTCTTCCTTCTCAATTGCTTCTTTCTTTTTCTTGCCTTATTGCACTGACTGGTGCCTCCACCCAGCACTGAATGGATGGTGAATGGATTTTTCTTGCCTGTCCTGTCTTAAAGGCAACAAATTTGATCTATTACCATTAAGTCTGCTAAATGTAGTGAGCTTCCTTCTGTCCTCTCCTCTCCCAAATATGGAAGGCTGTTCCCCTCTGTCCCTAGTTTGCTGAGAGTTTTCTTAAAAAAATCAACTATGGTGTTAAATGTCACTTTTTTGTTTTAGCATTGAATGACATGCAGAGTGGTAATCAAAGCCTGGTTTGTAATCACCATGAACCCGGGGTTGTGTGGGGGTCACAAGGCTCCTTCTCCTGTGTTAGCCCATCCCACACTGCAAGCCACCCCAGAGGAAGGACAAGCAGCAGCAGAACTGATGCCTACAGGCTGCGGTCAGGTCCGGCTCTGTTGGTAGGGGACTGTTCCTCTGTGTGTGGCACCGCAGAACCTCAGAGAGAAGTAGAGGTTTTGGGGGGCCTTGGTCTAGGCTGGTTGGTGGCCCTGAAGTTTCACCCATCCTGGTCCATCAAGTTTCCCCACCCAATTCTTACTCCCCGGAGCAGGCAGAGGGGCAGGATCAACCCTATACTCCTCACTCACGCATTCAGCAAACACTTCCTGAGCACCCTTTATGTGCCAGCCCTAAGGGTACCACACAAGGCCTCTTGGAGCCTCTATTCCAGCCGAGGAAGAGAGAAACCCACGAGAGCTTTCGCGTGCAGACAGGCTTAGGTGGAAGGGGATAGAGTGGGGTGGGACAGGAATTCCTTTAACTCAGATGTCGGTGCAGTTCTCTCTGAAGAAGACATTGGGGCAGAAATTAGAAGTGAGGAAAGATCAGACAGCAGGAGGAGCAGGTGCAAAGACCGTGGGAGGGCGCTGGGGGGTCCTGTGGTGCCCTCAGCCCAAACCAGGAGCTCGTTCTTGAGCTGCTGGGATACGGGTGCTGGTGTCTCTCAGCTGAGGCCTTGCACATCCTCTGTTCGAGACAGCCCCAAGGGCCACCCTGGTTCAGAGCTCTTGGGGCCCTAGTCGGCAGAGCACCTGAAACAGCTAAAAAAAAAAAAAAAAAAAAAAAAGCAGAAGTTGCCAAAGATTTAGTTTGCAGAAAATCATAAAATTTGTTTGCCTTGACAGACTTCTGTTTATTTCTTTATTTATTTGTCTACCTATTTATTTAAATAGGGTCTTGCTATGAAGTTCGGGCTGGATTTGAACTCACTATGTAACCCGGGCTAGGCTTCAATTCCTGGCTATCTTCCTGCCTCCCTGTTATGATTGATACATTGTGTCAACTTGGGGAGCCCAGAGGTTTGGCTGAGTGATTCAGCAGGAAGCCAGGGCGCTTACTTTGTATACCTCCTGAGCCTGTGGAAGTGGAGGGCATGGAGGTTATGTGAGAGGTACACGCCCCCTAGGTGGGGGCAGGCTGTTTACAATGTAGGGGAGAAAAGGAGGCTGCTTGCAGCCATTCCTCCCTTTTGCTCTGGTTGCTTTTGCTGTGCTCTGTGGCCATGAACAGTTTGCCCTCTGCCATGTGTCACTGCCTCTGAACCAGCCAAGCATGGACTGAAACCTCCACAAACTGTAAGCTAAATAAACCTTTACTTTCTTCATTTTGGGCATTGGGTATTTTGTCTCAGCAACGAAAGAAAAGTAACCAAGACGGTCAGCCTCCCAAGTGCTGGGTTGCATGTGTGTGCTCACCATGCCCAGATTTTCTTTTGTTTCTTTTCTATTGGGAATTGAACCCAGGGCTTTCACACTGAGCTGCTGCAACCCTAGCTCTTTTTATTTTTTCTAAACTTAGGAACAGGATTTTACTAAGTTGCTGAATTGTCTGCACTGCGTGTGAACTTTCAATCTTCCTGCCTCAGCCTCCTGAGGCACCTGGATTACACGCATACATCACCATGCCCTGCTGGTAGATGGTTACCTTTATTCACTATATGGCCCTATTTTTCTTAAGTTTCTAAAAGGTTAGCATAGTTCGTTTTTAATTACAATAATTTTATCATCTGTGGACTTGTGTGATGTGTCTGTGTGCAAGAGAGAGATGGGGCTGAGGCTGGGCATTAGCCTTTGAATCACGGCTGAGTTTTGCTAGGCATATCATTTTTTAAAGGACTCAATAAATGTTTGCTGAATGAATGAATGCACGAATAAATGCATGAACAGGTGAAATCACTGGCCAGGTGTGTAATGGATCTGGGATGAGCTCCCAACCCCCACAGTCACGTTGCTCGCTCCCCTCCCTCCCAGGCCAGCGTCTCTGTCATTTCCGTTCTCTCACTCACTCTGGCCTCCTTCTGCTGTCCTATGACAGGCGGCCAGCAGCGACCCAGTCTACCCCTTCCCCGGAGGGAACTTAGGCCAGGAGAGAGCAGGTGAGCCACAAACCGCTTTTCCAGGGGGCCCCTCTCCGTGGGGAGACTTTGGGGTAACAGTGCACAGCCCGGCTGCTGAGTGTCGGGAGCCGGCCTGTCCCCGTAAGCAGAGGAACTCCAGACCACTGCTGGGCCACATTGTCTGTTTGTGAATATTTGTGAAGCATCCTCCCACCTGCTGCCCCCAAAGGCTCTCTAAAGCCTGCCCCCAGCTGCCGGAAGTCCAGTCTCCACGCCTGGCAGCAGCTCTGAGGGGAGAAGGGTGAGGAGACCAGAGCTACTAAGGAAGCAGGCCCACATTCTTAGCCTGATTCGCAGACCTCCCCGAGCCTCCGTTTGCCCCAACTCCGCGTTAGGCCAACCGAGCCACCAGTGTTTGAGTCCCTGGTGGCCGCTGTGGAGCTGAATTTCTCCCTTTTTTACTCAGGCAGTTCAGGGGGAGCTAGAGGAGTCTGCGCCAAGGTTGTGTCTGCACTCTGTCCTCCCTCCAAGTTAACACCACCTCCCTGTCACCGGCCAGCAGGGAACTCAGGCCCAGGTTGCCGCGGAGCCCCCTGAGGGTCTCATACTTTGTGGCCTGAGGCTCAGGAAGGACAGGTAAAGGGCAGCCAGCACCAGCCAGCCTCTGGGGACAGAGCACATGTGAGGCAGACGCCCCCCTCGGGGACTGAGTGCTTCAGGGACCCCCAAGGTGGGCTCCAGGGGCTCTCTGACGCACGGTGAAATACCAGCCTGTGCTGCATCCACCATTCTGCAGCTGGCAGGGAAAGGAACACGGCCTGGCTTTCGAGGGAGGCAGCCTGAGCCGAGGCTTGCTGGTCACCCAGCGATACGGGGCTGCTTCTTCAACGGTGTTAACCTCCCTTTCAGGCCCTGGAACTGGAGATGCAAAATGTGAGGTCTTCCACCTGGCGACTCGGAGCTTTCCTGGGGAGGATCGAAGGAGAGCGCTCGGTAGAGTGCTTGGCTCCTGGAAAAACTGCAGTGACAGCAGTGTGATACCCAGGGACCTCAGCGTGAGGGCGGTGTTTGTTCCCGACAGGGAAACTGAGGCTGGAGAGCTTAATGCACTTCTTGAAGACCTGGAGCCGCCTCTGGGTCCCCGCCTGGCCTTTTCCAGCTCATCTGGACAGGTGTCTGTCCCCACAAAACGATCTAGTTCCACCTCTTCTGCCTGCACCCTGACTCCCAAGGACTTGACTATGCGCATGTATAGTTGTCCTGTTTTCCTCCTTAGTTTTTTTCTTTTCTTTGTCTTTTTGAGTTTCTTTTTTTTTTTTTTTTGCGGTACTGGGGATTGAACTCAGGACCCTGCGCTTGCTAGGCAAGCGCTTATTCCACTGAGCTATATCCCCAGCCCTTCTTTGTCTTTTTGAGACAGGGTCTCGCAATGCAGTTCAGGCTGGCCTTGAGCTCAATTTATAGCCCAGGCTGGTCTCAAACTCACAATGCTCCTCCTGCCTCAGCCTCCTGAGTGCTGGGATTGCAGGCGTGCGCCACCACGCCCAGCTCCTCCTTCAGTTTTTACATAAATAGTAGACCCCAGCCACCTCCACTAGCAATATTTCTTACAAATCATTGTGCTCGAGTCTGAGCAGAACTTCTTAAACTGAGTAGCTCTCTGCCGCGTGGGTGAGTGTGATGTGCTTGCCCGGGTTGGCGTACTTGGGGGTGAACTCCCAGAAGGTGGCTGGCCAGCTCGAGGGTGTGCTTGGTGATTCTGAAGCACTGCTGTCACAGCGTATTTTCTGCTGCCTCCTCCCTTGCCAACGAAGCATCTTTGGATCTTGGCCAAAGCTGAGGCAAAACCACACCCCACCGTGTGCTGTGAACACACAGCTCCCCCAGCAAGTGGGCATCTCCTCCTGCGTGGGGTGGCCAGTCAGCAGCACCCCGGGGGTCTCTTCTGCCCCATCAGGCTGTTGGTCATTTTCCAGTTGATCTGCTCATTGCTCATTATACTTGGGTCTGTGGCATGAGTTACAAATACTCTCCCAGCTCGTCGTTCAGAGCCAGCCCTGCTGACCTCCCCGCTCACTCGCTTGTCTTTTCTCTCTTGTAAAAGCCCTCCAGCAGCTAGCTCTGTCCTTTGCCCAAGGTGAAAGATCAACAAATGTTTGTCGATTAGATTCATGATATAAAATCTTTCTTTACTCAATGGCTTTATAAATAAAGACTTTAAAGCATTAGCACTACCAATGTGTCTATTGGTATATAGACATACATTCTTGTTCTAATATCATAAATACCATCAGCCCTCTGGGTTTCACAGATGCAACCAACCATGGATTGAAAATATCCGGGGTAAAATGTATTTTAAATACGTACAGACTGTTTTTTTGTCATTCATTTTCTTTTTCCTTTTTGAGGGCTAGAGATTAAATCCAGGGCCTCATACATACCAGGCAGGTACTCTTCCACAAAGCTACATTCTAGCCCTTCATATGTATTTTGAAACAAAGTCTTGCTAAGTCACTAAATTGCCCAAGCTGACCCCTGACTTGTGATCCTCCTGCCTCAGCCTCCTGAGTACCTGGCATTACAGGTGTGCACCACCATGCCTACCACCACTGTTTTCTGTACAATACAGTATAACAACTCTGCACATAGCATTTACATTGAATGAGGTATTATAACTCATGTAGAGGTGATTTAAATATATGGGAGGATGTACTTAGGTTATATGTAAATCATATGTCATTTTATACAAGGGACTTTAGCATTCTTAGATTTTGTTATCAGTGGGAGGTCCTGGAACCAAAAAGATGTTAAAGAACAATTGTTTAATATAAATAATCAAGAAGTAGAAATGTAAAACAATAGACTAAAGATAAACATAAATGAGACTTTTGATATTTCTTCTCATACCCCAACCAACTGAAGACCTCTGGCTTAGATGCAGTCACACAGACACACCTGGCTGACTGGGAACCTCTGCTTGGGCACTGTATGAATTGACCTGGCTGGGTGCTGTGAGTGCCTGGCTGTCACCCTCAGGCTCACCTCCGGCGTGGCTGAGCCACACGGGAACCCAGAGCCGAGCAGTACTGTCCAGGAAGACAGGGAGAGGCCCAGTAGCCCAGGACCCTGGCACTCTGGGATGGCCCAGCAGTGATGGGATGTGGCCAGCATGGAGGCCCAGCCTAGTCCACAATCCACTCCACCACCCAAGGGAAGGCTGCAAAGTGGGTGGATGGGGTGGCACTGGGAGAGGTGGGCAGCAAAAAGAATGAGCAGCCCCAGGGCATGCTGCCTGCATACTCACAGAGGCCCAGGCCAGCGACTGCCACCAGGAAGTGCAGCCAACAGGTGCTGTACTGAAATAACACTAATGCAGTCCAGGCGCACAGAACAAAATCAGCCCCACAGTGCAGCTGGGACGAGGAATGTGCCCAGCCATTAGGCTGCCGGCAAGGAGTTCTGCAGCTCCTGGGAATCAGACCAGGCCCTGTCGATAAGAAAGCCAGTGACATCTTCTGAAGATGGGGCTGGAGGTGGTCAACCTCAATCCAGCCTCCTTCTGGTCCAGTTCCGCGCATTCTTTGGAGGTCTCAAGGATATAGCTTTTGAGCAGAGAAAAGATATCAGAAATAGTTTGATTTCTAAATTTACTTTAAAAGAGCTAATTCTCCCTTGAGTTTTTCCAACATTTTTTTTATTTTTTATTTTTTTGTCTTTTTGAGACAGGGTCTCGCTATGTAGTTCGTGCTGGACTGAGGTCACTTTGGAGCCCAAGCTGGTCTTGAACTCGAAACGATCCTCCTGCCCCCACCTCCCGAGTGCTGGGATTACAGGCATGCACCACCACACCAGGCTTTCTTACGTACTTTGATTTTAGTGGTAAGGACTTACAACACAAGATGGAACCAGGGTCTCACACATGCTAACTATGCACTCTACCACTAAGGTATGGCCCAAGCCCTCTCAACAGAAATCTCAGTGTACAAATAATACAATATTGTTGCCACTAGGCATGATGCTGAGTGGCGGATCTCCAGCGCTGACTCTTCTCCTGGAAGGGAACTTTATGCCCAACCCTCTGCTGCTCTTCAGTTCCTGCTCCTGTTTCCAGAGCTTTCAGATGCAACCTGTTCTATGAATAGATCCCGTAGATTGTAACAATCATGTTTAAGGAGAATTTTGATTAATGTTTGTACCATTTACCTACTTAGTTAATTAAACTCCTTTAAACATTTTAAGCTGCAATCAAAATTTATTATATTCAGTTTTTAAGTTCCTCAATTATCTAACAAATCTTCGCAAGTCCTTACCTGATTCTTATAAATCAGATACATTAAATGTACAATTATGCTGATTTTCAAATATTCAAAAACAGTTTACCACCTAAGTACAGTTTCAACTTGCAATCACAGGTCGGAATCTATAACTCAAGGGCCTATTTAAAATCAGAATCGTAAGTGTGATGTTAACACCCAAATATGCGAAATGCTCTTAAACTTTGAATGTTCTTAAAATGCCAAAGATGTATATTTCTGAACCTATCACAAAGATATAAATGCTATCATTTTGACCTACTTCATCGCCACACTCAATTCTAAATTTCCCTGGCTTTAACACTGTTTTCCCAGACAGGTCTGGGATTTCCCTCTCCAGCCCATTTCTGCTCAGCTGGGTGAGGTTTTTTTAATATTCCATTTCTATCCCCACTGGGTGGAAGCAATTCAATTCCCACAGAGCCCCCTGCGAGTTAGGGTCAGGCCCCACATTCTTCATGGTTTGCAACAAGATTGCCCCTATTTTGGACAACGAGCTGCAGATTCAGAGGGTCCTCGGGCCATCTGCACTTCTGAATGACTGGCTATAAATTTAGGGGTTCCAAGACCACCCTCAGGTTTGACAATTTCCTAGAAAAATACAGAGTATTCAAGAAGGTGCTGTCAACCTGAAGAATGACAGAGAGAGCCTCTCTAAAAATGATTTTATTTGGGTGGCAGGATTGTAATCCAGGAGATGTGTGCCATGATGGATGTTGGGACCGTAATCAAAGAGACAAAAGAGGACAGGAGATTTTAAAGGTACACAAGTTGTGTCTAAACAATTATCCTTGGCAAATGGTTGTGCTAAAGGTTGTGTCGATCTAAGGGTGGATAGGCAGGTACCAGGTTGGTGTCCTCCTAGGAGCATTTTTTTGTGTAGACTTGCAGTGGCCTGTCTACAGGGTCATGGTTTTGGCAGAACCTTTTGTGATAGTTCTTGTTACTGGGCAAACAAAAATAATCTCTCTTTCATGTTCTCCTGACTGTGTTGTTCTAGGGTTTGACATAAGTGACTCCATTTTCATTCTGACGACTGTCACAGTGCTGTGTGTATGACTACACTTTGGTTATAAAGGACACAGATGGGGAAAAGCCAAATGACGAGACACACAGGGTAAGGTCTGGGAGGGTCCGGCTCTTGGAGTTTCACGAGTTTCTCCATAGAGTCAGGACACCTCATCTAAGTGGCTTCACCTTGTGTCCTCTCACCAGACAGCCCCACCAAACCTTGTTGTCCAGAATTCTTACTGAGGTTCCTATGATGCAGGTTTGATTGATCAAATCAGGATCTGAGTAACTGAATTCAACCTCCAGCCGCCTCCTTCGCCCAGAGGTCTCAAAGCCCCGTGCTCTCATCTGATGAGACCAGGTGTCCACTGAGAGCTCTGTCAGAGCCCATATACCAGTTAATCTGGATTGTCAACCAGATCGGGTTCCGACGTGCCTAAAGCGGTGACTGGGATTGCCGGGGTTCTACCCTCATCACTGGATTAAGCCACTGACGGGTTCATAGCTGAATGGGCGCTTGGTAGGTGGGGCCTATTGAAGGGAATGGGTCACTGGGAGGAGACTTTAAGACTTTCCTTTCTGTACTTCATGGTGACCATGAGGTGAGGAAGCTTCCTCCACCACACCCTTCCATCACGAAGTTCCTGCCTTGGAGCCTGCTGACCATGGGCTGGACCCTCCAAAGCCACAAAATAAAACAAACCCTTCCTGCTTGAAGCTGTTTAGGTCAGGTATTTGGTCACAGCAACAAAAAGCTGACCACCTTGTGTCACCTCATTAGCATAAACTCAGGTGTGACCCCAGGGGCTCAGTGAATAACAAAGACACTCACTACTCGAGAATTCAGAAATGTACAGTATCACCTCCAGGGACAGGGCACAAAGACCGATTAAGTTCTTAATATCTGAAAAGAGGCCTGCCAGGACAGATGGGATCCTGGGCTGTGATCCGGAGGGTCCTCCTGTCTAACAGGCCAGTCCTGGAATTCACAGGCCTGGTTTCATTCATGCTATTATGACAGCTGGGTTAGACAGAAATTAATAGGCAATCAGAGAGGGATCAGGCCCTTGAAGGAGTCGGTGCAGAAGATGAGGCACATCAAAATTTTGGCTAGAGGCAACTTTAAAGAGAACCAGACTTCAGGATGGAGGTTCACTAGCCAGGCCTACAAATCTCCCTAGAGACACACAGCAGTTGAGATTACTGTAATTAACATCACCTGGCCCAGTGGGCCTAGAGAATGCATCAGTTGTGATTCCGCTGCATAAAATGCCCTTGGACAGAGGCTCAGCCTAAACTCACTTTCTGGACCTCTCCTGTCTCTCAAGAGCTTTCTCTCCACAAAGTGTTCCTGCGCTTAACCTCCTCTGTCCTCTTCCGTTCTTCGGTATTGGGAAACACGAACTCAGCACAGCTGACCTCTAACAGATCAAGAGTTATTACCCTTTGGTAATAATTCTACATCCAGTTCCCTTCAGCCAGTGGCTGCCTTCCACCCCTACCAAGACAGGCACTGACTGGCTTCTTCTCTTTCTCGGCCTCTGCCGTCCTCTGGCCGTGAGATGCTGACCTGTCTTCCAGTTGAGCCGCTGGGCGATCTCCAGGCTGTATCTGACGCTGGGCCCATGTCTGAAATCACGGCAGAGGGGCTCACGGTCTTGGCAGCCTTTGGATGACCTCCCACAGCCCCAGCACCAGATCTCCTTACCCCTTCCCTGGCTGAACAGGGCTCTTTTGGGGGGCCCCCAGCATCCATCTTCCCGTCCTTCCTTCTAGCCCCGGGCACAGCACTTACTCTGGCAATAGGGCTTGCTCCTTCCCTCTCGCCAGTTTCCTTTCAAGTCTTTCTGCATCTCTCTCCCACCCACCCAAGGCTCCAAGTCCCGAGCCCTCACCCCACTTTGCCCACTCCCCCAACCCCAGGCAATCATGGGCGACATCGCGGCCCCAGCTTCTGCCTGACAGGAGACGGGGGTGGGGGACAGAAAGAGGAGGCAGGAGAGAGTGAAGAAAATTCATTTAAAATTCTGAAACATTTTCTTGCTGTGTAAGAAGTGCTCTCTTCCAGGAGCCAAGTGTGGGATTCCACTCCCCCGCTTCTTTCTTTGTCTGTTGAGATGTAACTCTCATACAACCAAGTGTTCGGGCTGTAGTGTGCAGGAAAGTGAGTTTCTACACACATCTGAAAACTTAGACCAAGACAAGAGGCCTGTGTGACACCCTGATGTCTGCCCAGGTTCTTCTTCCATTTGCTGTCCTCTCCCTGTCCTCGGGGACCCTTCACCCAAACCAGTCTGCCTGGCTTTGTGCTTCTGCACACAGAACCTGAAGCACTTTGTCCTTGGACCAGGGTCCTCTCAGCTCTATGTGTGCTGCGTGGAGTGGAGGGGACAGGAGAGGAGAAGCAGGACCCTGGGCACCAAGGCCACCTGCAGCAGGGGATGGGGTGGGGGGAAGGAGGACGCATCTCCGGGCCAGCCCTGAGTGGGCCTTAAGCAGGAATCAGGCTGAGGGTCCTCCAGCCCAAGTCACGCAGCACTGCCACGACAGCTGCTCCCCGAGCCAAAGGAGCTAAGGACTTTCTGAGACATCCCCCAAGCGCTGCGTGCCCCCAACCCTTCCATCACCCTGGAGAACCAGCTGCTGCCCTCACCGGGGACAAGGCGAAATGCTGGTCCTAATCCCCAGAGCCTATAAATGTTCTTCCATATGCAAAAAGGGCTTTGCAGATGTGACCAAGCCGAGGGGCTTGAGATGGAAGATTAGCCTGGATTGTCTAGGTGGTTGAGATGTCACCACGGCATCCTCATAAGAGAAAAGTCCTGTGCGCACAGAAGCGAGAGATCTGGAGGTGCTGCACAGCTGGAGGGCAGCTTCTAGAAGCAGGATGAGGCAAGGAACAGATTCTCCCAAGAGCCTCTAGGTAAAACCAGCCCTAGTGGCACCTCAATTTTAGCCTAGTGAGACCCATTTCAGACTCCTGACCTCCAGAGCTATTAGATAACTTTGTGCTCACTGAAGCCACAGCAGTTGTGGTGATTTGTTACAGCAGCAGTAGGAAACGAACACCCGGGGTGAGAGAGCAGCTCAGAAGGATTGTCTTCTCTACCCCAACCCTCACATGCCGCCCACCATCCGAGTTCCCTCTGTGGGGCTGATGTGGGTTGTGGCTGAAATAGATCATCCAGTCCTGCTGGGAAGGTAGGAGAGATCACACCTCCCACAGGCTGAGTAATAGGCTCCAAGCTGGAACACTCGGCTCCTCCAGGAGCCCTAGCTATGCATACTTCTTTTTCCTCTGCACAAACTCTGCTTACAATATTCTCAGGGCACTACAGCACTATAGTAACTAAGCCCCCAAACCAGTCTATGTGGTGGCCCAGAGCCCCTGCTTTTATACTCCACCCAAGGCAATCAGGATTATTCTAAGTCACTTAGGACAGTCTGGTTACGCACTTTCCCAGCTTCTTTTACAGCTACAGGGGACAGAATGTGACTCAGTGTTGACCAGTGAGCCAGGAGCAAAAGTCTGTCAGGGTTCTGGGAAACTTTCTACTCCCAAAGAAAAGGAGCTGCTGGCCACTACCACCCCGCCGTTCTTCTGCTCTGAGAGAAGAGGTTTGATGCTGTGGCAGCCATCTTGTACCCAGGAGGTGGCAGACATGGTGAGAAGATGGACGGAAAGAGAGAAGAGTTGGGTCCTTGGAATTTTTAGGTGTCTTACCCACTGCCAGAAACTATCCACTTTGGACCTATGGTTACACTTGAAAAAGGCACCTCTCTCTGTCTAAAGCATAGTTGGTTGGGTTTTTTGCTGCTACCTGCAACTGCACTCCTACTGATTCCATGGTGAGAAAATGGCAGATCAGTGGAACAGAACTGCCGGAGCTAATAAGTGCGTCATATTCAATGGGCCACAGGAGCGTCTTCAGAAATAGTACCAGGACAATTTACTGGCCCTGCAGGAGAGGAAATTTAGATCCCTACCTCACACCACACATGAAGATAAACTGCGCATGTATTAAAGAAGGGGGAAAGATAAATCATTAAAAACTAGAAAGAAAAAACTAAATATGTATAAATAGAAGTAATAAATAGAGATAAAGCACAAATAACAAGCAGACTTATTGGTTCAAAAGGCACAGTAGCCCAACCCCCAATATCACAGTGGGTTTTCATTCCACAAGAACATGACCTCATTCCCTAAAAGGACTCACACATTCCTCCCAAGCCACAAAATTATTACTCTGAAGCTCTAAGTGTGGGAAAAGAGAAGCCACTTCATTGCTTTAAACATATTAGAACATAACATACTGTTCTGTTTTCTGTAACAGGAAATTATATTTATTATAGAGACTAGAAATGAAGAAAAACCACAAGTTCTGCTTCCTGTATTATAAAGGGCTTGATATTCTGAAAATAACAGCAAGAACAACAAAAGTTGTGAAGCATATAAAAATGCTGGCCGGGACCTGGGGTAGAGTTCAGTAGTAGAGCCCTTGCCTAGCATGTGCGAAGCCCTGGTCTCCACTCCCAGCTCAAAATACAGTACAATACAATACAATACAATACAATAATCACACCATACCACCACTATCCTTCTAAATGTATTGCTGGGTTTGCAAGAAGGTGAAAGTATTCCTGAGAACAAAAAGGGAAAAGAAAGAGAAACCCTAAGTACCCATAATGAGCAAAGGAAATTTGTAGTCCTCAACTTGGGTCTTCCAGTTTTAAGGGCCACACTGGGGATGGGAAACAAGGTCCAGAACCGTGGAGAGCAGGGAGTCGGCACCCTGCCCCCCACAAGCCTGGGACCCTCATGAAAAGGAAGGCTGGCAAAATCCCACTGGCAGCAGAGACCACGGGGTGGAGCCAGGCGTATCCCTGCCACAGAAGGAGAGAGAGCCCTCAGAGGGCTCACTGCCCCAACTAATACAGGCCAGCAGAAACTGGGCACCTATCAGGAGTAGATGGAGTGTATGGGGCTGGATTGGGGGTGGGTGGAATAGTAGGCTTATGGGGAAGGTTTCACTGATGGGGGCACCCTCCTGGGACTCAGGAGTCCTCACCACTGGCAGACGCACCTTGAGCCACCCCAAGTGCTCTTTTGGGCTTCCACCCTGAGGTTTGTAACAATGGCCTACAGTAAAAGAAGGGTTAATGCTGAGAGCATTAGTCAGACTTCCATTACTGTAACAAAATACCTAAGGTAGTCTACCTGTATAAACAAGAGAGATTTATTGTGGCTCATGGCTCTCGATGTTCAAAACCCAACACCAAGCAGGGGACCTGTCCCCCACCCCACCTTGGCCTCTGGCAACAGCCTTCCTGCTGGCAGAGTCCAGTGGCCACACAGAGCATCATATTGCAAGGGAGAGGGGCACACACATCTAAACCCACAACTGTGTGTCTATCAGCATGTTCTCTCTCCCTCTCTCCTTATAAAGCCACCAAGAGTCAACCAAGGAGCCTCCACCTCATGACCTAATCTAATTTAATCACTTTCCAAGACCCCACCTGTAAACACCATAGTCAGGTTAAGTTTCCACCCTCTTAATACCATTAATTTAAGACTTTGGGATTTAAACTCTTGAGTGAGTTTGGGCGAAAATCCTTCAAATGAGAATTACCTCGGCAGATTATTGAGCAAGAGATCAAATGACTCAGAAGGTAGAATGAACTTATCAGGGATGCCTGGAGAGTTTGCCACCCAGTGTCCCCCAGGTGCCCTGGAGGAGTCTGCTCAGGATGGCTGAAAGAAACGCACCAGTGAAGAAACGCACCCTGGCCTCCCTGCTTCGTGGCTGTGACCACTGGGGATGGGACAGAGCGACTGGAGGAGGTGCTGCTGTGGGGCTGGCCCCGAGAGGTTTCCAACACAGCAGAGGGCACACAACTCGTCTAAGTATCAGAGGCGAGGTGCAGCAGTCACCAACACGGGTAGCAAGGCCAGAAGGGCACCAGAGGCCTTGTGACCCCTTGTTGGAGAGAGGCCACTTCTCTGTCTCACAATGGCCCTCAGAAGAGCTTGGTACGAAGGCACTGACCTGTTTAAACTTTCCTGTTTCCTTCACACTGCTGCCTGAGTCAACATAATCAACTTGCACCCAAACACTTGTGTCAGGGCCAGATTTTAGGATTCTTTGACTTAAAACAAAGCTCAAGGACTTCTCTTACTGGAATTAATGTACGTAACATTTTAAATAAACTGTATCAGGGCCGGGAATACAGCTCAATGGCACAATGCCTGTCTGGCAAGCGCAAGGTCGTGAGTTTGATTCCCGGTACCAAAAATAAATACATACATAAATAAACAAATAAACTGTACTTATATTGTTTAAATAATTAAAAGAGGGGATTGAAAATACAAGACAGAAACAAGGTACTTCAAACAATTTTTTAAAAAATCTAATAGAATTTCTGGAATAAGAGTGTGGTAATAAAAGATAAAAACCCAATGTGGAGGCTGTGTGGACAGAGGTGAAGAGAGAATTGGTGCAACGGAAGGCAGACACTCTTGTTAAAAGTCCGGCTGCTGCCAGAAGAGACTCAGGGTAAACGGAGCTCGAAGAACAAAAAGCGTTTTTCTTTCTCTGTTCCAAACCCCAGCACCCTCCCTCTATATTACTAAACTCTAGCAACTCTTGCTTCTTCCCTTTGTTTCTTTAGGCCTGAGAGTGATACCTGCTTCTCATGGTTATTAAACCCTTGATATCCTAAGTTTCTTTTTTACTAGTTCAGTGACCCAGTTAACAACTGTATGTCCACTTAGCCATTTCTTGTATTAAATCCTCCTTGTTCTAATAATTTGAGTGGTTTCTAGTTCTTGGCTGTACTCTGGTGCAGCTTTAGAAATTATTAATTTTCTTTTCCTTTTTTCTTGAAACAGGGTCCTGCTATGTAGTTCAGGCTGGACTTGAACTCACTGTGTAACCCAGCCTTGAATTCTCAGTGATTCTCTTGCCTCAGCCTCCTGAGTGCTGAGATGACAGGCATGCACCACCACACCCAGTTAGAAATTATTACATTTCTAAGAATTTCTAAAAATTGATATCATACAGAGATTCATAGAAAAGGCTTTTCCATCTGTAACACAAAACTAAGAGGCAGAAAACAAACAAAAAGTGAATAAATTTGACTTTTTAAATGATTTCTGTATGGGAAAAGGTGATTTAAGAAATCCTACAAGAAAAAATATACAAGAAAGTAACAAATGATCAAAATGTGGGCAAAGGCAGTTACTAAAATATTTATTGCTTAAAAATACAAATAACTTCTTAAAAATAAAATTTTATTTTGGGATAATTTTAGATTTAAAGAAAAGTTACGGTGATAATAGAGAATTCTCTCCATTACCTGAAATGTTAACAACTTTCATTAACATCTGTGGGTTTTTTTGGTCAAGACTAATGTTTTAGGCCAGGGATGTAGCTCAGGGACAGCGTTCTTGCCTAGAGTGTGTAAGGCCCTGGGTCCAAGCCTAGAATAAGAGGAAGAAGAAGAAAAGGAAGAAGGAGAAAGCAAAGAAAACAACATGAATGCACTAAATTTAGCACATTACCATTAACTAAACTACATGCTTTGCCCACATTTTGCCAGTTTTCCTCATTCATGTTTCTGTCTTCCAAGATGTAACCTGGGCATCCTGCCCATTGCCTCTACACATGCGTTGGGCTCTGATGCTCTCCGTCTGGACAGTTTTGACAGTAGAGGTTGCGATCTTGTTGAACGTCCCTCAGTTTGGGTCTGTTTGAAGATTTTTTTCATCACTAGACCAGATTATGGGTCTTAGGGGAAAGGATGGGCCCCTTCTCCTCAATGGCATCAGGGTATGACATCACCAGAGGTGCTAACCCTCCACACTTGGACAGGATCTGAGTCCAGACAGCTAAGGTGCTGCCTGCCAGGCCCCCAGCTATAGCGCACTGCTCTGCTCCCACACCCCGTATCCTTAGGAAGCTGTCCACCCAGTCCAGAGAGGAGAATTAAACTTCACCTTCTGGACAGATAAATATTTGTATGTATTTTTGGAATTCTCTAAGAAAGCTGATCTCTTCTCCCTCATTTATTTATCTGTGTAATTATTTATTTATCTCCAGGTGGGCTCGTTTGTATTTGTTTTCTATTTGGGGTTATTGCTCAGTGCTATACTAGCCCCACTGCTTTGGGTCTGTGGCAGGCCAGCACCGAAGGGAAGAGACAGGCAGAACGCAAGGCTGAGCGAGGCTTCACCTCAGAGCAAACAAAAGAGAGATGGAGTCCAGTGGTCTTTTCAAGGCCACGCCCCTACCCACTGGAAGACCTGTCACTGGGCCTCCGCCTCGTAAAGGTTCTGCCACCTCCCAGTAGCACCAGGCTGGTCCTTAACACAAGGGTCTTTGGGAGACATTTTTTTTTTAATAAAAGTACAAAAACATACGAACAAACAGACACCAATTAGCATAAAAAATAGTACAGTCACAACTAATCTACAGACAAGGTGACATGGTCTGGGAGACATTTTTTAAGACCTAAAATATAACAATACTCATATGTACATGCTTGGATTTATATGCATAAAACTATAGGTAGAAGGATATTTGGCTAATAAATAATATTTGTTGCCTATATATGGTTAGCTGGGGTAGAGGAATAGGAAGAATAGCTTTCCTTGAAGGTTTTATTTTCTGCTTTTCAGTTTAAAAATTTTAAACATATTACCTATCCCTTACTGAAAGAAAAAAATCCCATGCCTCTCCATAATTTATGAGTCAGTTTAGGAATTTAAAACTACATAGAACTGATAGTGAGGAAAATGATACCTATCCAGGTACAGGGGATGCTACCAAGGCAACACTTGTAGGAAAATTCATAGCCATGAATTCTCAGCAGAGAATGGTTGAAGAAGGATGCACTTCCAAATGATGTCACCCAAAAGAGAGTTGTCTTTTGTCAAATCTATCTATTAGCCACTATTTCTAAGAATACAGATAAATAAAAATAAGGTTTAATTCTGTGTCTCACAGTTTGAAGAGCTACAAGTTGTCCTTCGAGATCAGTGAGTACAGCCTGCTCATTCACTGGAAAACTAAAGCCAGAAAAGGTCTGGAGACTATAGCTCTGTGTTTCCACCTCCCATGACCTCGAAGGTCCGCACCCTCCTGCACTTAGGGGCACCCCAGGGTACCAGGCTCAGTACCATGCTACAAAGAAGAGGCTGAGACTTGGCATTTGGAACCAGTGATCTTGGCATCTAGGAACCAGTGACCAGATTTGATCTATGTTTTTGGCTGCAAGGAACCTTTCTCAGCACAGGAGCCTGTTCCCAGCACAGGACTCTACAGGTTTCTGCCAGAGGATGAAGCAGCCCCAGAAACCTGCTGCCTAGAGGACTAGAGGGGAGGACGCTGATCCTTCACCAAGTCCTGCAAGGAGGAGGTGCCAAGAGCCTCACCCAGCCTCTGCCACACAGCCTGGTCCCCTGTGCAGCCTGGACACATCAGAGACACCCACGAAGGAAGCCAGAAAAGGGTGTCCTTGGAACATCTCCTGGCATGGAGGGATTGAGGTGAGGAGACCACAGAGATGGGCGTTCTCCCCACCTGTTCATCCCCACCTGGGATGAGTGGCAGGGACCAGTGTGCCATGCATCTGGGGTGCAGGTGCCCAGCAGACACCAGCTGGCAGCTATGTGCACTGGAGGGACACTGAGCAGGGGAAAGAGCTTTGCAGAGATCTGAGAGCTCATATAAGATGCAAGAAGAACTTAACCCAAGTGCTTCAGGGCTGAGTCTGTGCCCTTGGACTGTGAGGCCTTTAGGGAGCCAAAGCTCAAAGTATGGAGTACAAAGAACAGTTCTCATCAGGACCCATCGCAGCCCCAACCAGCAATTCCAACCTCCTGAAAGCAGAGAGCAATCACCACCTGCTCAAAGAACAGAGGAAAAAAACCCTCTGTGATTTGCAATACAGACAAGATCACACATAAAAGGTTACGTTAGTCTTGAATTTAAAATTTACGCTTGTTCTAAAAAGTACACATTTGCGAGTATTTTCACTTTAGGATATTACAAAAACAATTTTCCAGAGCCTTAAAGATCCCTTTTTTGAATTACAGAAGGTAAAGTGGAAGCAGTTGCTATTTGAAAATTGGAATAAATGGCAACAGAATGGTGCCAAGAGCAGAGACATGATTTTATGGGCAAAACAGATTTCTTAAAGCAATATCAAAAGGCCTGCGTTGAGTAGTTACTTTGAATATCCTAATTTCAAAGAAATTTGCCTCCTTTTTTCTGAAACAGTTTGCACTGTCAGAGCACACGAGCACAACAGTACTCCACTACAAGCATGTTATTAAGCGAATATTTGGGGGAGGGGGATGCCTGTAAACTGCCGAGCCCACTGCCAGCAAATTGATGGAGTAATCTTGGCTGGGACCAGCAGGAGGCGGAGCGTCCCAGGGACAGGGAGAGGTCCGCACGCACAGTCACAGGCAGTGGAGGAGACCCCTGGGGAGACCTGAGGTCTCTCGGAAAGCAGGGAGCATTTAATGGACAGCTGGGCTCCCTCAGCTGCCTAATGCCCCCCTGGAGCTCCCTGCAACAAAAATAAGGGCCCTCCAGAGACACCCCAGCCAAACCAGCTCACCTGTGGACACCAGCAACTCCAGGAAACCAGGCTCCTCTGAATGTCAAGACCGTTGACAGCTGAGAAAACAGCTGGGCGCTAGGATTTCTGGTGTAGGTGTGAATTTGGAGGTCGGGGGCCAGTGGGTGGGGCTCAATTTGTAATCCTCTTGGCTTGAAGAACATTTTGGCCCTATCTGGTAAAATAGAGAAGCAGACATCCTTGCCCCTCAGTTCCTGCCTTTATGTTTCCCTTACAAATGCCCCTCGCACACGTGTGTGCGTGCACAAACACCCAGTACGATCTGTTCATTGTTTTAGGGGAAATTTTGGAGTCATCTGAATGTCCATCAATAGGAGAATGAATTCACAACATCTGGTGTGGCCAGAGAATGGAATGTTACACAGCAGGTAAAATGGATGGATGGAAGCTCCATGCTTCAGTGTGGATCAGTCTTGTATGAGTGGTTAGAAAAAAGCATGCTGCTGAATGTGTTGGATAACACCATTTTTATAAAATTTAAAAGCACTCAGAAACACATGTTGCTTTTAAGGATATTCGTATGCAGTGGAAGGGGCCACTCTGCCTGGGATCAGTAACACTGAGGGCAGAGAGCAAACCGCTTGGGGAGGAGAGGCATGGACAGAAGACACAGCCTCTGGGAGAGGTTATAACCCCTGGCTGCTTACAGGGTTAGTCATTGTAGTTATTGTGCTTGTCATTTTTCTGCATGTTTAAAATATATCATTAAAAACAACAACTATACTGGACATGGTAGCACTACCCTATAGTCCTATAATCTAGGAGGCTGAGGCAGGAGGATTGCAAATTTAAGCCCAGCCTGGGATACATATTGAGTTCAGGCTGGCCTCAGCTACATGGACTCTGTCTCAAACAAAACAAAACAAAAGTCAAGGGGTAGAAACAATCCAATGTCCACCCACAGTGAGAGGATAAGCAGGGGATAGAGTGAAAGTGTACCCAAGATTTGGTCTCGTCAAGATTGGCAGAGATGGTCACCCAAAAGTAGTTTAAGTTCACAGGCAAGGGCCTCTGAGGAAGCACCCGGCCTGGCCAGGGCAGAAGTCAGCACCTCCTGGGTGTTTTGAGAAGGAGCTGGGGAGGCAGGTTGGTGCACTGGGTGAGTTTAGAGTGGACAGTTTGAATGGTTTTGGTCCCAGGTGTCCAGTCCCTAGCACTGGGGTGATTGGTGGAGGGAGGAATATTATCTTGGTAGGGGAGTTTGTGAGGACGGAGTGAGCTGCAGCCATGGGCTCCAGCTTGACTGCTGTGCACAGAAAAATTGTGCTCAAAGGGAAGTCTAGGAATCGGCCGGTCCTCAGCTGGGCAGTCGCTCCAGAATCAAGCTGCAAATGCCAAAGCATCCAGAATACAGAAAATAAAAAAGCAGGGCCCTAACAGCGATATATATAGACAATGGAATATTAGCCTTAAAAGGAAAGAAATTAAGTCTAGCATGGTCACGCACGCCTGTAATACCAGCTGTGTGGGAGGCTGAAGCAGAGGGATCACAAGTTCAAAGCCAGCCTATGCAATTTAATGAGACCCAGTCTCAAAAAACAAAATAAAAATATTTTTTTAAAGGAACGAAATTCTGATACACACTCCATACAGCATAGATTAATTATGATGATATGGTGAGCAAAATAAGCCAGACACAAGAGGACATTTGCGTATGATCCTACTAATGAGTTCATAGAGTGGTCAGATTCACAGAGGCAGAAAATAGAATAGGGTGTAGCAGGGCTGGAGCTGGTAAAAGGAGTGTTTATTGGGGATAGAGCTTTTCATTGAGGATGATGAGAAATTTCTAGAGATGGCAGTGGTGACAGCTGCACGACAATGTGATGTCCTTAGTGCCACTGAACTGCAGGCTTTAAAAAATGTCCATTTGGGCTGGGGATATAGCTCAGTGGCTCAAGCGCCTGCTTGGCAAGCACAAGGCCCTGAGTTCAATCCCTGGCACTGAAAGAAAAAAATAAAAAAATTTTTAAAAGTCCATTTAAACTGTATAGACTAGATTCTATTAAAAATCCACACTGCACACTAAAAGTATAGACCTTTCTGATTCTCTTCAGCTGTTACATGTAACGGAGGTCTTTTCTGGAACAACTAAGTTTTTAAAAAATATATTAGATAAAACACTGATAAAAGACCACCTGAAGGGCGGGAGGGGGGATACAGCTCAATGGCACAAGCACCTGCCAGGCAAGTGCAAGTTCCTGAGTTCGATTCCCAGTAGGAAAAAAAAAGACCAAGTGACAGTGCAGGGGTGTGCAGGAGCTGCTGCTGAGGTCAAGGTGACCTGTCAGATCCAGGCTGAGGATTTCATACCTTTTCCATGACACTGGGAACCTCAGAGGCCGCAGGTGGTGAAGCGCTGTCGCTTTTGAGTTCCACCCTCTATGATCAGGGCAGACAGGGCTGGCCCTGCTCCAGGGAGCGGCAATGCTGACTGGCTGCTGCCCGTGGGGAGCAAGGGACACAAGGTAGGTTGACCAGAAAGCATCGGGAAAAGGTGAAATGTGGCTACAGAGAGCACCATGAGAACACACAGAACACGGTGCCTACATGAGAGAGGACTGGGAAGACCCCCAGGAGATGCATGGCCCAGCGGGGAGGGCAGTGATGCTGGGGCCACAGTGGGTGCAGGGGGTGGTGGACGTCCAATGCCTGGGTCACAAGACGCCCACGCGGGCTCGGAGCAGAAAGACCCATGGCCTGGGGGGGGGCGTGGGGAGTCGCTGCTCAGGGAGGAGGAGGTCGCCGGAAGTCAGAAGTGTGGGGAGCAACGGGAGCCAGGAATAAGCTCAGCAAGGAAGACTCAACAGAAACGGGACAGAGGGAGCTCGAGACTCCCTCAGACCTGGAAGGAAAGGGGGCTGAAGACTGAGCATGGTGGCGCACACCACCTGTAATCCCAGCACTGGGGAGGCTGAGGCAGGAGGATCGTTGCAAGTTCAAGACCAGCCTGGGTTACAAAGTGAGCTCAAGGCCAGGCTGAACTGCTTAGGGAGACCCTGTCTCAAAAAGACCAAAAAAACAAGGAAAGGGGGCTGGAGGCCACAAAATGACACAAATTGATTTAAGTCAGCATTATGGCTGTTGTTACCAAAGAGAGGCACAAGTTCAAGTTCACAGGGAAGGGTAGACAGGGGTTTTAGTGTGCTTGTGGGAGACACAGACCTCTCTCAAAGGAAGTGACACTTAAGTAGAAATTAACCAAGTGAGAAGAAGGGGGAAGAGGGTTCCCAGCAAAAGAAACAGCACATGCCAAAGCCCCGTGGCAAGCTGGAACACAGGGCATTCTGGGAGTCACAGAATGAGTGTGGCTGGAGTAGAACAAGGAATGGGTAGAGAGGTATTTAGGGTTCCTATATAAAAGATGCACCATGACTTATGGGACCAGTCACACTGGACGGTGCCATGGCTTCAGACACCAGCTATACTCCGTGACTCCCCAGGTTTACTACAGCCCAGAACCTCCAAGCCCCTACTGAAGCCCACAGTCTACTTGATGTTGCCAGTGGATGTCCAGCAGCTGTCTCCCTCCCGCTGGCAACAACAGCAGCATACCCACCCAGCTGCAGGAAGCCCGCAGGCATCCTGGATTTCTTCCTCTTCTTTCACTCTCTGCCACTTTCTTGGGCTACCTGAGCCATTTTAACCAGATACCCATAAAAGCCAGAAGCAAGGGCTGGACAGCAGCTCGAGAGGCTCTGGGTTGCAGCTGGGGCACTGCTAAGAAAAAAACACAAGGCAGGAGCACCTAGGAACGTCTGTTTGTCTGGGGCCACCTTCCCAAAGCCTGGGTCCTGGGGAGCTGAGCTATGTGACAAGGCCCAGGGCCAGAGTGTGGGGCTGGGTCACGCTTGGCCCCGTCCTGGGTCACACCTCCCCTCCCCGTCCCCAGTGCCCTCTGCATGATCCTCTGATGAGGCAGAAGCTCACAGAGCAAGTTCAGTACAGCAGCTCTGTCATGCACAGATGGGCCGCAGGCAGCCTGGGGTCGTGGTGAGCAGGTCCGCAGGGCTAGGAGAGCTGTCGGAGGCAGGAAGCTCCGCAGTGGAGGGACCTGAAAGGTACAGGCTTCCAGGTTTACACCCCAGGAAAACGGAGTCGCTAGGCTCCGGTGTCGGGCGCTTTGCTCCAAGATGAGTGTTCCGGTCTGTGTCTGGATGTTCCCGCAGCCTCACGCAGGCACGGGGCGGCTTCTGGAGTTTATGATGGCTCCGGGGTCCAGTGCTGGGATTACAGATGTGAGAGTTACACCCGCCCTCGGGAGGGCGGCCTGCACGCAGAGCAAGGGAGGCAAACAGGTAAACACTCCGCCCCTTTTGCTCTTGCTGCTTTTGCTGTCTTCAGCCGCCTTGGACTGCTGCTCCTGTGCCGCAGCACCTGCCTTGGAGCCAGCTGAGTATGCACTGAAACCTCCATCACCTGTGAGCTAAAGAAACCTTTCCTTCCTTAATTTTGGGCGTTGGGTATTTTGGATGAATAAATCCTCTACATAAGAGTTCCCATAACACAGTCTGTACCTGGGAGAAGTCAGTCAAAAAACCTACAATCGTATCTACTCCCAAATGGTGTGATCTAGTTCTAAAATATTTCTTCTTAAATTGGGCGTGGTGAGACAAGCCTGTAATCCCAGCACTCTAGGAGGCTGAAGCAAGAGGACCAGAAGTTTGAGTTTAGCCTGGGAAATTTAGCAGATTAGTGAGACCATGTCTCAAAATAAGATTGATTAATAATAATAATAATAATTTTAAAAGAAAAAAATTAAAAAGGATTTGGGGGTGTAGCTCAGTACAAAGGCCCTAGGTTTGATCTCCAGCACCGCCTGCCAAAATCTCTCATCCCCAAGGCTCTTTCCAGCAGAGAGAACTCTTGCGCGGACACTGTAGTGCCTCCTAACTGGCCTCCGGGTTCTCTCTTGCCTCTCCTCACCCCCCCACGGCCCCCCCAATGTTGTCACTGAGGGAAAGTCACCCCTCACATCACGAGTCCTCCGGAGTAGTCGGCTCCAGCTCCTCCTGTGCTCCCTGTGCCAGAGCAGGGCTGGTGGTCCCTGCAGTATCACCAGCCACAATGCTGGTGAGGATGACTCTGTCCACACACCCTGTCAGGAAGGACCCTTTAAATAATCCTAAAGCTGGGGCCAGACCTAGCAGAGAAACAGGGACAGAGCAGCCCAGCTTCAGGCCCCAGGCTGATACCTGCTTGCAAGAGAGTGATGTGATGATCAACGTTGGGTGTCAACTTGACTGGGCTATGGGGCTTCCAGAGGCATGGGCAGGCGGCTGGCTAAATGTTCTGTCTGCAGAGCATGCCTGCAAAGATGCATCCAGAGAGCAGCACTGGGATGAGTGGAGTGAGCAGTGTGCAGGGGGCACCGTCCCACCCCTCAAGGACCTGTGTGGAGTACAGAGTCAGACAAGGAGAAAATGCTCCTTGCCTGTTGCTTGGGTGGGACCTTGAGCTCCTGCCCTGGCTTCTCATGGTTCACACTGGCATCTACACCATTGGCTCACCAGCTGTCAGGACTTTGAACTACCCCACCAGCTTGCTCAGGTCTCTAGCAGGCAGAAGATTGTGGGACTGTTTTGAGACAAGGTCATGAAGTTGCCTAAGCAGGACTCAAACTTGGAATCCTTTTACCTCAGCCTTCTAGAGTACAGGGATGACAGGTGTGCACCACTGGGCCCACCAGCCCCTTTTGTGTCTTTAGAGTAGATAGATAGATAGACAGAATATATAGATTCAAATATAGAGTTACATGTTGTGCTTGTTAATTTTAGGTGTCAGTTTGACTTGACTAAGGAATATCCACATAGTTAACAAAGCATCGTTTCTAGATTAGGTCTAGAAAAGCTTAGCATCTGATTCAGGGGACAGGAGAGAAAATTCATCCTCACCCAATATGGGCAGAACCCTGAAATCAGCAGATGCCCCAGACAGAACAAAAAGGCAAAGAGAAAGTGAATTAGTGCTACTGGGATACCTATCTATCTATCTATCTATCTATCTATTTATCTGTCTATCTGTCTACCTCCCCCTACCCTCTCTCCCAGCCTCCCTCCCTTCCCTGGCCCCTCCTTCCCTCCCACCCAGAGCTGGACACCCACCTTCTCCTGACCTGAGCCCTGCTATCAAGTTCTCTGTCTCTCTAACTTGCAAATAGCTGAGGATAGGATTTCTCAGCCTCCATAGTTGTGGGAGCCAATTCCCCTAATAAATCCCCTCTCAAACAGTTATGTATATTCTGTTGGCTATTTCTATGGAGAACTTGGACAAATTTTCTTTAATAGGTATTTTTAATCTATTTTGGGGGGTCAAGGAGATAGCTCAATGGCACAGTGCCTGCCCAGCAAGCATAAGGTCCTGAGTTCAAGTCCTGATACCCCCCCAAAACAACCTAGTTTTAAAATCATAGGAGGCTGGGAGAGGAGGATTTTTGCAAGTTCGAGACAAGCCTGGGCTAGAAAGTGAGCTTAAGGCCAGCCTGAACTGCATAGCAAGACCCTGTCTCAAAAAAAGGCCAAAACAAATCATATATTTCAAATATTGTTAAAGCTTGGAGAAGGAAATCTTACAATAGAGTTCCAGAGTTGGGGAGAAAGAACTTCCTGTCAGCCTCTGGTAGGGCAAGACTCTCATCTGTCCTGCTCGGTGTCGCTGGGGTTGGAGGGTGCTCCAGGAACAGAGAGAGGGAGGAGGTGACCCTTCCTTTGTCTCCTCAGCCCCTTCCCAGCCTTTGCTCCCTGGCTTTTTGACTGGGCTGGGAGGGTCAAGCCCTCCCCCCCCCGTTTTCTGATTGGCTGTCAAAGCTGTCCCCAAAATCATGTCTGAAAAAAAGCCTAGGAAAATGCTCTTCCCAAGGCTGAGCCCCACTTTGCTGCCTACACAGAGCCCCTTTCTTAAAAAAGAGGTAGCCAGGCCAGCAGGCCTGTGGGCAGTGCCAGCCCTGCCTAATGCCAGGAGTCCTGCACAGGGCAGGACAGACACAGGGGCGGACTCTTGTCTGTCACAAGCCTAGGAAGAGGTGAGGCCTGGGTGGGATGATGCCTGGGTAGGTGTTCTTAGATCTACAGAAGGACTCGGGAGACACACACATTCCACAGTGGGCAAAGTGGCACCACACAAC
The DNA here is from genome assembly GCA_004027595.1 of Dinomys branickii. Taxonomy (NCBI): domain Eukaryota; kingdom Metazoa; phylum Chordata; class Mammalia; order Rodentia; family Dinomyidae; genus Dinomys; species Dinomys branickii. Next base: position 49,278 of record PVLD010014274.1, read on the forward strand.
ATAGGGTCATCCTGATGTTGCAGGGATGGGATGGATTGAAGGTCATTTTGAATCGTTGTAAAAGTACTGTTGTTTTTAAATGTTAAAGTCTGGCAATTCCAAAATTGAATTTTAGCACTGGGTATGGTGGTGCACGCCTGTAATCTCAGCACTCGGGAGGCTGAGGTAGGAGGATGGTTGTGAGTTCGAGACCAGCCTGGGCTACAAAGTGAGCTCAAGGCCAGCCTGAACTGTATAGCAAGACCCTGTCTCACAAAAAAGACCAATACGCCCCCCAAAAAACCCCAAACAAACAAAATTGAATTTTCTTATAGGACCTCATTTATAACCACGTGGCACCTGACTTTGTATCATTTCTCTTCTGGTTTTGTTGTTGCTGTAAACAGCGAACACACTCAGGATTACAAATGCCGTGTGAAAGGAGATCGGCCTGGCTCCAATCTTTCCCAAGAGTGAGCCATCCGTTCAGAAGGCTGTGCACTTTAGCAGGTGTGGTTTGAGGGTAGGGCATGTACTTGCTTGCACACTGCCTTGGGTTTTACCCTATCATCTCCTCGAAACATCTTTATGTTATTTGTCCATTGCTACTGTTAGAGAATTATACATGCTGAGGTTTAAAAAATGCTCTGAATTTTCCTTGAGGGAGCAAAGCAGAATAACCATCCTCCTTGTCATAAAAAGTTTTTATGGTGATCCTCCTGCCTCAGCCTCCCAAGCGCTAGGATTATACTTGTGCACCACCACACACAGCTCCTTGTCAAAAAATGGCACTAGGGCGCTGGTGGTGTGAAGACTGCTGCTCAAGCTTGGTGTTACGACAGCCTGGAGCCTGTGGAATCTCTCAGGCTCAATGGTGCCTTCGCTCTGGTTCTAGTCACCTTTCCAGACGAACCCCCTCATCCTTCACTCCCCATCCCACTGGTGCACATCTTGTCACCAAGCATGGTGACCAGGCTGATTGCCTTCACCCTTGACCTGTCTCCTTCGGTTTACTGTGCATAGGCCCTGATGGTACAGGGTGAACTTCTCGTAAATTCATGTACACAACAAGAACTCCAGTGGGACTCTTGCGGCTGGGGGCTGGAGCCCTGAGATCGTGACTCAGTTTCCTGGATCCCTGTGGTTGGGTGGGGGATACAATGCGACACGGACTGATGTGGTGGCCCTTGCGATTTTGTCATCATGGCAATGGCTTCTCTGTGAGGCACCCAGCTGCAATTGTGTCTCCCCTGTCACTTCCCGAGGCTGCGGTTACACAGTAATCCACTTGGGGCTCCTCTGTCTCCTACATCTTTTCTGAGTCCTTCATTCTTTTGTTTCCATGTCCTCTGTCTTGTTTGGTTTATTCTGGCCTGTATTCCAGTTCCCTAATTCTCTCCTTAGCCACTAATAGTAAGCTAATCACAGAGTTCCCTACTTTAGGAATTAAGAATTCCACCAAATTCCTAATTTCCTAAACTCCTGGAATTTCTGTTTGACTCTCTGCCAAGCCTGTGGTATTAGTTTTGATGCTGCTGCTTTGTTTTGTAAAAAAAAAAAAAAAAAAAAAAAAAAATCAAGCCACAGCCTGGATCTCCTTGAGCAGATTATCATCGTTACTCTATGGTTTTTTCCATGTTTATAGCTCATGTTATGTAGGGTCTCTCTGTTTCTGCTGGTTCTCACTCAAAGCATCATGAACATCTATGTGTTTATTTCTGAATGTGTAGCTGACATCATAGTTAAGAATTAATTCTATTATGGAAATGGGAGGCGACCTGGGAATGGGGGGAGGCAGGGGGTGAGGAAGAGGAGAAGCAAAAACGATTAAGGTGCAATAAGTCAGGTCTCCAAGATGACTGTAATTATTCTGTATCACAAACATATACGAATAAACTGAAAAAAGAAAGGCAGAAAATACTTGAGACCGAAGATGATACAATTCCCTTTTAACGAGGATTTTCCTTTTGCTTTGGCTTGGTGTAGGTACCTGAGGATAAGAACTACATAAGTTCAGGGCTTGAGAATTAGGCTGACTGGCACTGACAACTACCATAGGTATTAAAATTTAGTCAAGGAGTATCAGTAGATATTAAAAGAATAAGTGAAAATTTGAACAGCAAGATTATTTCAATAGTTGCAAAATCTTCCCATCAAAAAAACACTTATTAATTACAACAAGGAAAAGCATAACCTTCCAGGGAGAAGCCTGCTAGATGTCACTTTAACCAAGTAACCAAAGTCACAATCAAAGCACAGTATCACACCACTAGTCACAGACAAATCTAAGCGGTGTCCCCTGATCGGACACGGAGAGAGCATGGCATGTGACATCCCCGCCCAAAATACATCATCGGAAGCGAATCAAAAGGAAACATCAGACACACCCCATTCCACGAAACAACCTACCTGTATTCTGCAGGCATCAAAGGCAAGGAAGTGAAGGGCAGATAAATAACTGTCATAGGTCAAGGGAGATGTAACAACCAAGTTCAGTTTGTGACCTGGTATTAGATCCTATTGCTGTAAAGGACATGGCTGAGAAACCGCCAAAACCTGAACAGGGTTCTGTGACCTAGAAGGTGAGCATGTATGGGTGTTAATTTCCTAGCTCTCGGTTGCATGGTGGTTGTGTAGAAGAACGCGCTAGTTTGTAGGAAATACACTCTAAATTATTTCAGATAATAAAGCACCAGACTGGCAATTTATTTCCAATTGCATCTGAAGGAAAAAAATCTATCTGTACTCTTCTTACAATTTTCTATAACAATGAAATCATTGGAAAATTAACTTTAACACCAAAGATTCAGAAGCAAAGAAACTGTTTTTTTTTTCCCACAAAAGTCAACAAGTCTAAATATTGACTATGAAACAGTAAAATAATATCTAATTTTAGGAGTTAAAAAGAAAAGGAACTGAGGCTAGGCCTTGGTGGCAGGACATCACACAGCATGTGCTGGGGCCCAGGGTTTGACCTCCAGAACCACACACACAGCAAGAGAATGAAAGAAAGAAAGAAAATTAAAAGACCACACAGCAAAAGTATGTTAGTTACATAGGTTATAGACAAATTAAAGGACTCTAAGACAGTTGCTTGTTAAGAAGACTTAAGATATTTATTAAATTCAGACAATTTTAGAATTAAAATGAAAAATATCTAGGGTTAGCATAGAAAAAATAAATACTGAGAAAATGGAAACAACAAAAGTTAATCCAAAAGAAGGCATGAAAAGGGAAAGGAGGGGAAGAGTAAAATCACAGAAAATCCAAAATAAGATGGTCACCCACTGTGACCACCCACTGTGACCACCCACTGTGACCACGTTGATCGCAAATTTTTTAGTATATAGGGTAGGGGTTTCACCGACCATCTCTAAACAATCCAGAACAAGCAGGGTTGATTCACAGACGACTCAAAAGAGCTCACCACTTTGAAAGTAAAAGACACATTCCTACTTACACTTTGCTGGGGTAGGCGAAATTAAAGGATCAATGTTATCCTACCTTTAAAGTACTGGGAAAGAGGATGTTTCCTCCTAAACCTAGGCAAATGTTCAACGAAAAGATATTTCAGAAGAAATTTTATTTACTTTCAAATGCTTTTGCTATTAAAATAAAAAGATGAATGAAAGAATTCATAAAAATTGGGGGCGGTGCTCAAAAGAAACCAAGCAGAGAGAGCTGACAGGTGAGCAGTGTTGATGGGGAGTAGGCGGGGCCTCGGGCAGGTGCGGGGGGGGGGCGCACAGAGAGGAGCACGTGATCAGAGAGGCCCTCGGAACCACAAGTGGACGG
>PVLD010014275.1:0-52954 GCA_004027595.1 Dinomys branickii
CCCCCCCCCCCCCCCCCGCCGCCCATGGATGGATGCCAGCTGCTGCCTTTGGTTAATTCCAAGCAAGCACAGCCTCTGCCCTGCACCGCATAACCTGGGAAAGTGGTACATTTATACCTACCATCCTAAGGAACGAAAAGCAAAAGGGACAGGAAAGGACCACTGGAAAGTAGGCTGGGCCCCTTGAGGGCGGCCAGGGCTGCCAGGGAAAGGGCTTGAGACAAAAAGAGAAGAAATGTTCTGTCAGTAGAAGGCAAGAAGTTTCTGGTGAGGAAAAAAGGCTTAAAACACCTGGCAGCAGAATTCCTCTGTTGAAGCCATCCTGCCCAGCACACACTGATCAGTCATAACAATAATGACCAGAAGCTACACATGGTGAAAGCAAATCTCCAATGGACGATCCATTGACTCCTTCTAATGAGCCCTAACAGATTTCTCTATCAGTGAATGTGCATCAGTATCCTTATGTAAAGGTAAATGGCCTTCTGCGAGGCTGAAGGAAATGGTTTTGTCAAAATGTAACTCTATACATGTAACTTTACATATGATACAGGTGTTTCTAGAAGGCATACAAGATGTTAGATGACCCGGAAAAAGGCATTCTTGAAATAATTACACTACATAGACCCTTTCCCCCACGTCTGCATACCCTAACCAAACCCTAATCTGTCACCCTGATTGCACGATTCCTCTCATGGAAGCGACCCACTTTCTCTCTTGACAGCGTACTCTGCCCGGAATAAGCTCTTGCCTTTATCTTTACTTTTGTCTGGATAAATTCTTTTACTGCCTGTGTCTTCTCATGTGCTGTCTGGTGTGGGAAGGATTTGGAATAAAATGCATGTGCCCCAAACAACACAGTAACGACTATCTCTGGTCAGGTTTTTACATAAGCATTTCTGTATAATTGCTAGCAGCGTGGGGAATGAAGGACGACAGCCATCCCGATTCACTATGCAACTTGTTCTCTTTCATTAAATCTGCTTTCTGAAGGATTCACACCAGTTTGCTGCAAGTCCCATCGGGCTTGCCTATTATTTCTTTCTTTCATATATTGTTACTTGCAGATATTTTATATCTTTGTCTCTTTTTCTGGATTCTTTCTCCTTTACTCCATTGGACAGTGAGTTTTGTTAGTATGAGACCAGATCATACAGCTGGGTTAATCACTGTCCTGACTATGTAGGAAGAATTTAATGCACGTGTGCCAAATTAAATGAAAGAAAAGAACAAATCAATAAATGAATAAGTGGAATTAATATCCCTTACTTGAAATGCTTAGGACCAGAACGATTTCAGACTTTTTTTTTAGTTTTGGATTTTGGAATATTCACGTGTACATAATGAGATATCTTGGGGCCGTCTCCAAGTATAAACATGGAAATCATGGATATATCATATATACCTCATATACACCAGAGCCTGAAGATAATTATATACAACATTTTAAATAACTTTAAAAATTTTTTAATTAACTTTTGCATGAAAACAAGTGTCCCTTAATCCATCAAACGGTGGCACGTTGGATGGAGCTCATGAAGTTTACATTTTGCAGCACTTTGGAGGTTGGCTTTTCAGGTACATTCGTCTTATACTACTACCCTTCCTGTTTCTAGCCTCTCCCTGTGGCTGCTTCTCTTAGCCCTTAGGGCCACTGCACAATTGTTACATACCTACCAAGAGAATACGACCCAGTAGGGAAGACACTGAGAGTAGAAAGCCAGTCCCTCCAGCCCTGCACAATCTGGTCCCTCCAGCCTCCTCTCTGTCCCTTTCTGACACCTCCTAACCAAGTCGAAAGCCTTTCAGATCCAAGTCCACCGTGCTCCTCCAAGTCTCTGCATGGCGGTGCCATTTGTCTTTCTCCTGTCCCTACCTTTGGCCCCCACCTCTGTGTCAAGCGCCCTTCGCATCAGCCCCCATCACACTGTATCACTGGTGTTTATTCTTAGCTCGTTGTATTATCATTGACTACTTTATTATTCATTAATGTAACAAATACGCATTAAGCACCCATGATGTCTTAGGCACTGTGCTAGGTCCTGGGGATGCCATAGTAAACAACATAGATCAAATCCCTGCCTTTTGGAGCTTACATTTTAGTGGAGAGAGGTAAGCAGTTAAGAGAGATCTGCTCTGTATGTTCCGCATGAATAGGAGACACGAAAGAAGGCAGAGAGGGAAGAAGGGAGGTGGGAAGCCAATCTCAGATTCAGTAGTCAGGAAAGACAAGCTGGTGAGAAAACATTGACTTAACCTGAAGGAGTCAAGAGAACAAACCATGAAGCTCTCGGGGGACATAAGGTGCTGGACTATTTAGGAAGCGGGGAAGAAGCTGTTACGGCGAGAGCAGGGACATCACATCATCCTTTAATTCAGTTGGGTCAGCTCCATGAGTTCAGACACCACGTCCGATACCTCACTATGTTTTACATGGATCAGCTTCACAGGATTATGGAGATTAAGAGACGGTATCTCCATTTACATCTGGGGAGGTCAAGTCTCTTGTACAAGGTCACACAACTAATTTCAGAGACAAGCAATGAGTCAAGATAGCAGGGTTTTGAATCATTTGCTTGTGAACTCCTACTCACGTGAACCTTAACTCCTTTATGCCTCCCCCTGCAGGAGTGTGCTATCATTGAGCTACATCCTGAGCTATTTATTTATTTCTTTATTTACTTGTTTATTGTGTAAAGGCCTCCCTAAGCCTCCCCTTCTGTCCAATGGTAGTGGGATGGTCTTATTAGGGTATAGGCATGGAGGTGAATGAAGACACAGAAATGAAAGCTCAGATTTGAGTTAAGTTTTGGCCCCAACTCAGTGTATTTTCAAATAAAATGACAGTGACCACCCCATATTATCCTCTGGATTGGGATAAAGTCTATAGAAATGTGTGCAAGAGACAACTGCTGTAAGAGAGAAGCCTTTGCCAAGAAATCTCTGACTTGTGAACCCTCACACTGACTGAAGAAAGTACATCTCACAGGAGGGAGTCTGGTCACAAAAGGCAATTGTGTCTAACAGGGGAACACCTAGAACTTTTCATGGGAAATGGTAGCACAGTCCTGGAAAAACCCTATCATGTTCTCTCTCCAAGACACGGATGAGGCAAGATGGTTGGTGCTCCCACTGGGGCCAGCACTGACAGTTCAGAGTCACAGAGAGGACAGCAACACCCACCTATGGGACCAAGATATGCCTTCAGCACCAACAGCTATTGATTCACGAGTTGAGAATGTGGGGATACAAAGGAGATGTTTTGGCTGATGACACATAGCCTTAGCACCCAAGTCATACAATGTGAGTTAGGAAGGAAACAAGGAACGGAAGTTAGATTGCTCTGTGTGGCATCTGACAAGATCAAAATCTCATTCAGGAGGTATATGGAATTTGCAAAGGCGACTAACTCAAACCTTGATAATGGCTAAAAGTTCCCTGAGAATTCCTTTAAAAGAAACAACATGAGCTCTTCACATCTCTATCTGCTTCCCTCTGGAGATTCTCTGAAGAAGAAATCAAAGACACTGAAGAAGGCAGGAAGTAGCCTTTATCCTGTGATCTCACCACATCCCACTTGGGGCTTTAGTACCCAAAGGGAGGCCTCTTCCCTAAAGTGATAAGAGCTGCTTTCTTGAAGATCTGAGCAGTCTTTGGGGCTTACGCTGGTCTTGTCAGCAGGATGTTGGCTGCTTGACCAGGGGCCTGAATCATAATCTCTAGGAGATTCCTGTGGCTACAGCTGTGAAGAGTTGACATAAAGGCAAAACCACGAATGCATCCATCCCCCAGACTCAGGAAAATGGGATTAATGAGGATCCTTGACCAACCCCTTACAGCACTGCACAAGACTTAGTACCAGACTAAATATCCCTTCTTCTCCTTAATGTGCCTTCTGGATTTGCTGTGAGGATGCTGACACTTTTATCAGGAAAGGATGCACAAACATCAAGCCCTCCCAGGAGATGGATTCCATTAAAATGTATGAAGACTAAAGTAATACCCACCACAACAAACCATGAAAGAGAAAGCGAAGTATGATGTCTGCCTAGATTTGCTCAGAGACAGCACAATTAATTTCAGGATGTGACACCATTAGAGTTGATTGTCAGAAATCCTGTCACTCTGAGCTACATGGATCACAGTGTGACCTTTGTGGATTTGAAGCACACTGTTGGGGCTGGTGTGTGGCTTTGTTAAGGGAGAAATTGACAGGCATTAGGTAATGTTGTGAAGACACACCCTTTCCAAACACAACACAACCTCTCTGTCTCTGTCTGTCTGCCTGTCTGTCTCTCATTTTAATGTTGTTCTACTTCCCCCTCAACAGCAGAAAGAATATTGACCTGAGAGTTAGGAAGCCTGGAACTGGTTTTGGTTCTTCCAGCTGTACAGCCTCTTGCATTTTAAGTGAGTTAGGATTTTGGAGCCTATGCCATTCAGTATCTTGGGGTAAGCACACTAGAACTTATAAAAATGAACAGTTTGAGACATTTATTCTCAAGGAACTTGCACCTAAATTGAGAAGAATGGTTGATTTCACACAAGGGAAAAGGAAATACAAAGAAAAGTGGGACTTTAGCTCACAGACTTAATTCATCCCAGGATTCTGGGGAAGGTGACCATGGTTGTGTTCGTCACTGATGTAGTTCATGAACAGAAGCAAACTTTTGCCAAATGCTTCAGTGTGTGAGTCAAATTGCTTGTAAACAAAAGTGTTTGTGAACTGAGATATTACTGTATTTTATACTAAAAGGAAAGTTCCAAGTATTAATATAGTAACGAGGAGATCAATTTCAACTGTGAACATTTAATAGGCATCTAAGGAGGATGTTCTGGGTGGAGAAAATAGCATTATAGAAAATACATTCACATTGAGGTATCACTTTACATGCATTAGGATGGCTCATATGAAAACAGTCACCAAGCGCTGGTAAGGGTGAGCACAGAATGAAACTCTTAGGCAGTACTGGTGGCAATGTTAGATGAGGCCACCGCTATGGGAAATTGGATAGTGGCTCCTCAACCAATTAAAAATAAAACTATGATATGATCAGCCAATCCACTTTTGGGTGTGTATCCAAAAATAATTAAAAGCAAAATCTGAGATATTTGCATATTCACATTCATGGTAGGATTATGCACCACAGCTACTACATGGAAGCAACCCAGTGCCCATTGACAGATGAATTGACAGACAAATTGTGGGATATTATGAACCCTTCAAGGAAATAAATTCTGACACATGTTACAACATGGATGAACATTAAGGACATTACACTAAGTAAAAGAAGCCAACCACGAAAAGGCAAAGGTGGCTTGAGTTCACTCATATGAGGCACCTAGAGCAATCAAGAGATGGCAGTGCGGCGTGGCTCATTGTGGAGTACTTGCCTACTATGTGTGAGGTCCTGTGCTAGAGGGGGAGGAAGGAAGGAAGGAAGGAAGGAAGGAAGGAAGGAAGGAAGGAAGGAGGGAGGGAGGAAAGGAGAAGGGAGGTAAGAAAAGGCAGTCTTAGATTATGTGTCTTTTAACACAGTACTGAAAAAAAAAGACACTGAGTTGATTCAAGAGAAAAGAAAGCCAGGTGTTAAGAGGCAGAGGGAAGGAGATAGAAGGTAGGAAAAGAGGACATGTAAAAAATTAAGATGTGCTCTGTACATGTACCAACTTGCTATGACAAATGTAATCACTGTGTACTGTAAACATATTCTAATACAAATAAAATATTTCTGAAAACTCTTTTCAAGTTTGGAAAAGAAAATAAGGCCAGTTGTGGTGTGGTGGCACATTCCTGGAATCCTAGCCCTTGAAAGGCAAGAGGGTCAGCCTGGGTTACATAGTGTGACCCCACGTGTTGTGTGTGTGTGTGTGTGTGTGTGTGAGAGAGAGAGAGAGAGAGAGAATGGGAGGGAGGGAGAGAGAGAGGAAGAGGGAGAGAGTAAGCAGGAGAGCACGCATGCTTAGGAGATGAAGGAAAATCAAGGCCATTTAAGAGGGTTTTCACTGAGCCAGGCCAAGCTGAATCTCTTGCCAACTGGTCTAAACCAGTGGCAGTGAACCTATGGTACGTGTGCTGCAGCGGGCATGGATAGCCCTCTTTGTTGACACACACCCCAGGCAACCCAGCCAAGGTGTGACAAATTGTCAGCATGCATACGACAGCAAAGGTCACATTAATGGTGTCAAAGCACGCCAAATGCTAACTTCTGCTTTCCAAGAAAAAGCTGTTTGTATCAGTAAAATCTCGGTCATTGTCTTTTTCTTTCCAGACAAGAGAGGTTAATATATGAATTGTTTTTGAAAACTAAAGGACTCAGGTTTAATTGCAGTGTTGTCCCTTCATGATAAATAAGTGGGTTTGGGTTGCAGTCTGGGCACTCAGTCTCTGGAAGGTTCGCCATCACTGGTCTATGCCAGTGGAAGGGGGCAGGGGAAGAAAGGGAGAAATTCAAGGTAGGCTATGGACCAAAAGAAATTTTTCTTGAAAATTATATAATAAACATCATAGTCCTATTTGGTTTCAGTACATTTTATGCTATATAATATATGGGGGAATATTCCCAGGGTCACTGGCACTTTTGGGGTGGAAAAGAAACAGACAGATCTTTATCCCATTTGAGAAAGTCCCTTAGTTCCCTCCTGTGCTCCTTATCTAAGCCAGTGACTTGGATACATGACCTGGACATGTATCTGGTGAGCATCTAGAGGGTACACCGGAAGTAGAATAGTCAGGAGAAGGTTGAATAAAGGGACCCGCTACAAGGATGTGAGTGGGTCATAAGGGAAGCCTAAGAACAAGGGCAGTGTTCTGGAGTACCAGTGTCTACCACCATCCCTACACCTACAGGAGAGGGAAGGGAGAGGTTCCTGGTCCAGAAGAAGCAAGTTCCTTGGCTCAGCACCTCCACTAAACGAAGGTGCAGTGAACATTGAGCTACAACTCAGCAGGTCATAGATCATGCTGCAGTGAGGGAATGTGGGGAAAACCACCGTGAAGTCCCATCTTCTCTTTGGTGTCTCTGTCTGGGCTCCCCATCAGCCACAGCTCAGCAGTGTGCTCTGTGTCACCCGGTGGCTCACTAACTTCGGCACACATTAGTGTCTACTGGGAGGTTCCATGAAACCCAGATTTCTGGACCCCACTCCAAAGTTTCTGCTCCTGTGGGTTAAGGTAAGGTGTTAGAGTTTCCAGATGATCTGAGGCACACGTTGTGTGTAACCCACACAAGACAGCCTCCCAGAACGAGGAGCTGGAGAAAGACAGAGTGCAGATCTGCAAAGGCAATTTGATGAGTTGCAGGTGTCACTAGACCCCATGTTAGCATTGCAATCTTTGCAGACCTCAGCTTTGTCACCTATAACATGAGATTTATAAGATGCCTTCTAGCACATTCCACAGTCCCCAGGACCCCAGGCTGTGCAAGCTGAAGCTCCATCTTTTAAGTGGCCCTGAAGAGTACACTTACTTCTATAGGTGAAGTGGTTACAATTACTGAAGCTTGTAGAGTGGTCCATTGAATTGTGTGATGCATTCATATGGGTGAATTCTTATATTTTCTAGCTGTTTTTCCTGACAGACTTAAAGCTTTTGAAAAAGGACATAAACATTTGAGTTTTCCTGAACATTTTCCATAGAAAATGTTTTCCAAAGAAAACATTCAATACATTAGATAGACTACATTCTAAAATAGGAGGCCTCAGTTGATTTGTGTAAAATCAGACATCAGTGAGATCATTTTAAATGTTACAAGAGAATACACCTATGAACAAAAGTTCGGGGAGTTTATTCTAATCATGCCTGGGAAACTGCTATTCAGTATAGCTTATGAAGTATTTTTCTCTCTTCAGTAGCTCATTTTCAGAAAGCAAAAGGCCCCAGTGCTTCTCCAAGCCATTAGTGATGAGACATGTATGGAGATCTGTGTGACCATCAGGTGTTTGCACACCTCTCCAAGGGTGCTTGTTTTAAGTCTCATATTTACAGGATGCAGCCTGTGACACGGGTGAGAGGATCTGGAAAAAAAATTCCTCTCTGTTCCTTCCCACTTCTCTCTACTCAACTTTAAAAAAAGTCTTACATTCTTATACAGTGGTTGGTAGAAAATGGACCTCCTCACAAGCAATCAAACTGAAATCTCCAGGAACCTTAAAATAGCTCCAGAACAGTCACTTTGCTTTCTCTTCAGGGTATCTTTGACCCAGAAATGTACTTTGGTTTTAAATTACTGATTCATGTATTCATTCATTGACTTGGGCCTATGAAGTCGACCTTAATCATTTGGTCTGGAGGCGGGCACAGTTCATTTCAGGGTGTAACAGTCATCCCTAAGGGTGTGTGGCTTGTGGATATGCCAGCAACTCGGTCACGGTCAGCACTGCAGTCAGCACATTTGTGTCCCAAAGCTGAGGGGTTATAGAGCTTCAGACGCTTTTAGGGCAAACCTTTCACCTGGAGCCTGCAGAGGCCTGGGCCTGTGGAAGAGCCTGCCTGTATAAACATGTTTCACTCGTTCAACAAACTGTCTTGAGAATCGATAGTGTTATGGAAACCTTTCTTGGGGTGCAGTAGGTACCACTCTGTAGTCAATGAAGGACAGTACCTGAAGAGCCAAAATATCAAGTGACAAGTTCCCCAGTGGAGTCCTAAGGTCCCTGAGGACAGAGACTGGCTTGTCATTTTATTACTGTATACCCAGTTACCTAGCACTACGGGGTCCCCAATAAATACTTGCAGATTGTGTGAGTAATAAAAATAAGCAGAGACTTGTGACACAGAGGAAGGACCCCTTCCTCCTGACCTAAAATGAGTGCCAGCCCACCAGGAGCAGAAGGGAGAAGGACAGCCATCTTCACATTGGCTCTGGGAGCAGACACACCAGCAACCAATGCTCTAGCTTTAAAGGTTCTATTGGTTTTGAAAAATGAACAAAAGATATTAAACAAAGCAAGCCTGGTTTCTGTTCTAAACACACTACCACCATTTAGGGGGCAACAGCTTGGAGGCATCTACAGACATTTTCCATGGAAAAACCAGTCTTTCCTATTCTACTTGACCACAGGGTGAAGATCATAGATCCAAGCTACTTTCTTATAACTTCAAAATTCATTCATGATGAACTAAAGGGCATGATAGAACCTTTCTGAAGAGTGTGGAGAAGGTTATTACATCAGCTGCTACCCCTGTCTGCTCCCTTTCTGTTCTTATGCTGTTTTTCCTTGGACATGGAGTGGGATGGGGTGGAGTATTAAGGGATGCAGATAAATATGGGGAAGAAACTAAAAAAGCCCAGAAACTTTTAGGAAGAAAAATAAAAGTCCCACTAGATTTAAAGTTTTCTAGGAATTGCCTGTTCTGTGTTGAGGAGGCAGAGGGTGGTGAGAAGAGAAAGAAATGTTGCTCATTTATGGCCTCTCTCCCACTGACCAGCACAGACCCAAATAAGGGACCAGTGGTTCCTGAAGCCACCTTATCTCAGCTCATGAGCACTGATTGTTAAATTTTCAGAAATTTGGCAGATTGCCTTTAAGCATACACATTATTAAAAATTATACACCTCCATTAAATAAATAATATTAAAAACAAAGGCATTAAATGCTCAGAACTTACAACTTACTAATTATTACAGATTTCACTGTCCTGTTTTCAAGGTTACTTACCTCTGTTATATCTACATTGGTGAAATATGGTAGATGATAATCTCTTACTCGTACCTTCCCTAGTACTATGTTCAGTGGCCTTATGTTGGTAGCTTGAAATTGGCCATGGTGGGAGAATTTACAATAGGAAAATTGGTAAACACTGCACAGCCCAGCTTTTATCCCCTTACCACCAGATAAGTATTAAACAGTCACTACAACATCACTGCCTAGGATACTAAGTTTCTTAGAAAAAGACACCATGTTCCCACAGGGCTTGGAGTGCTGTGGGCCTGCAGTTTAATGATCTCTGAGGATAGATATTCTGAAAAGTGTTCACCAGCCCATAATATTGGGACTCTAGTTTGCAACCCAATCATGTACTGGAGTATAATGTCTTTCTGTAGTTTTAATCACAAGCATTTTTAATTTTGATGAAATCCAATTTATCTATTTTTTCTTTCATTATTGTTTCCAATTTCATGCATAAAAATGTTGTGCCTAACTCAGGTCCACAAAAACATACTCCTACATTTTCTTCTAAGAGTTCTATAGTTTTAACTCTTAAATTTAGATCTGTGACCTACTTGGAGTTAATTTTTATGTGCAGTGTACAGAACAAGCCCAGCTTGATTCTTTCCCATGTGAATATCCAGTTGTCCCAGCACCATTTCTTTAAAAGAATATTATTGCCATATTGCATTGTCCTGGCATGGAATAGATTGTATATGTTATCTTAGATTTTTATCTGAGGCAACCCCTAATTTTGGGAAACATCTGTTTATTGTCTTTTCAGCATTTTTGGCCCTATAGCTCCATCTGCATGGCCTGGCCTTCCCATAGGGCACCCGCCTCACACACACTGAGATATCTATACCCAGAGAGAAGCCACTTTCTAATTTCATGTGCACTGGTAGAATAATCAAGCGTTATGATAAATAAATCCCTGCACCTCAGTGCTCTAGTGCAATAAAGGTTTATTTCTCTCTCATCACAGCTCAGAGTGAGTGGCTACCAGAGAGCACATTAAAAGCAGTCACCCAGGACTCCTTCCAGCCTGGGCTCTGCTGTCCCCTAGGGAGTCATAGGCCACCACTGGGATCCTGTGGATCTGGCCAGCAGTTGAGAAATGGAAAAGAGAAAACACAGAGGATCCTGGGGACATTGCTTTTAAGGGCCTGGGATAGAAGTGGTACCTACCCCTTCTTCCCACTCTTTGTCCCTATAAACTCAATCACACACCCCTGGACTGGTTACAAGACAAACTCGCTATTGCCCAGAAGACAAAATTACTGCCTCTCTATTCATAATGGCCAAAGTTCCATTCATAATGGAACTGATCTATGCAACTATCAATAAATGAATAGAGAAAGAAAATGCACACATACCTGATGAAATACTACTCATCATAAAAAAGAATGAAATTTTGTGATAGGAAACAACGTGCTGGAACTGGAGATTATTATGTTTAGGGAAATAAGCCAGGCACAGAGAGACAAGTCCACATGCTCTCACTTGTGTGAAACCCAAAAGAGTTGATCTTCTACAGGTTGAGAGTAAAACAGAGGTTACGAGACAAATAAAGGAGGGAGTGCCAAGGCAAGCTTGATCAGTGGGTTTGGGAGGAGCAAGCAGTCCTTGTTATTGTGTAGTACAGTGATTATAGATAAAATCAATGTACTCTGTATTTAAGAAATCTAAGAGAAAGAGCTTTGGATGTTTTCACCATGAAGAAGTGATCAAAGTTTTAGGAACCACGTATGTTTTCTCTGCTTTAAACATTACATGGTGTATACATGTGTCACACAGTACTGCACAAATTATAATGTTATGTTTTATGGGTCAGCTTGAAATTAATCTAAAAATTTGGTGAACACCCAGCAATGTCTGCCATACCATCCACACCAACTACTTAAGAATTGCAACCTGGGTGTGGTGGCACATTGCCTATAACCCCAGCACTCCAGGAGGCTCAGGCAGAAGCTTGAAAACTTTGAGCTCAACTTGGGTAACTTAGTTCATCAGGGAGATCCTGAGGGCTGAAATCCTCGGGGATACAGCTCACTGCCAAAATCTGGTTTCAGTCCTCAGTACTATAAGATGACAGATAGATAGAGAGAGAGAGATAAATAGGTGGATAGATAGATGGACAGAATAACTGAACGTGCCTATCTGATGGCTCCTAGCTGCTGCAGCAACCCTGCATTGGAATCTCCTCTCTGAGAGAGGAACATCTCTCTTCCCCAGCAGCTCCCGTTCAGTTTGTGAGATGCCCTGTCCCCCCAGGGAGGAAGTTGCTGGTTTAAAGGGAAGCAAAGGTATGTCTGAGCAGAAGGGCCAGTGGAATGTCGAGAAACACTGCAGAGTAGATGGCAAATGCAGTAGGACATAAAAGGAAACCAGCTCCTGAAACTTAAGCTCCAGGGAACCTGAGAGCTATGTAACAGCAAATCTTTAGGCACTGGATATGCTAAGGTACTAGTCTGCCTTACAAATTTGAACCTTCCAAATGTTCATTTATTAGCTATCATAAACCGAAGAATTTGGACAAGAGCTGTGTAAAGAGAGGGGAGTTTCTCCTCTCCAGAAATAACTCACGGGAATTAAATTTCACAGCCCTCTGGTCCAACTGTTCTTTTGTCTCATGGTCACAGGAATCACTGACTTTTCCTTGTCTTTTCTTTGCTCTTCAGCTGCATCTGAAATTCTTTTTCCTACACTGTCACTAATGTCAGTGGAGAAGCATCAGCCACATGGTTCCCAGAACCACCTATAGAAAACCAAGAGACTCCAGCTCTCTGACAGATAGTAAGGACCTGCTGTCCCCTGTACTAGCTCAATGCCTTTAGCTTGGGAGTCCCAATGGCCAGTCCCCTTTGGGAATGCTACAAGCACCCTGCACTGAAGCAGTGCCCGCACTAGGGGAAGCACATTTGTGCATGAAAGTCTCCCTTTGCCACCCTTCCAAAACCTTCTCCTTCTGATGCCATCCGAGGTTTGAACACTCACTGCTGATTTGAAACACAGTCGTACTGTGGCCACTGTGTCTCCTCCTTCTCTTTTTTTTCCCTTGAACTCTCAGGCCGCACCCCGTCCCTATAACACCCCCTTCCATCCTAGCTCGAAACCCCCCTCCTACTGATAGTCAAATAATTCTAAAATTGCACTCTGTCACAGAGCCTTTCCCAAGAGGCCAGGCCAGGAGGGTGATTCCCTCCACCCCCAACCCACCCCCAAACCCATCCTGTTGGGACTTGCCAAGGACAGGCCATTCATCACACGGCCACACCAAACACTCTTGCACCATTCCCTCATTGATTCCTTTTCACTAATTAACACATTTGTTATTTTTCCCAGGCTGGTTAGCCCAGTCTTGGCTGTTAATTGGAACCAGTGAGTTCCATCTTCTTTACATTGTAGATTTTTAGAAGAAACAATCCTTGGATCTTTGATTATACCCCCCAGTATTACTGTTCTGTGTTCACCTGTGTGCTGGCCTGTGGTCCCACGAAAGAACAGAACTGAAGCACTGCCTTTAGCTCCCACAGTGCATTTTAATACAAGGGAAAGGAAACTGAGAAAGACTAGCACTTTTAAAGACCCTTTATCACATCATGCACTCTGCTTTAAAATAGCATTTGAGGGATTTACACCCAAACCCAGCGAGCATGTGTGGCGGATGTTATAACACCCCATACTTGTTTAGAGTCGGAGTTTTCTCTAAATGCATGTGTGATCACAAAGAAGAGAGAACAGTAGAGAAAATTAGACAAGTAGCTCAATACATATGCCCTACTGATAATAGTTGAGTAGTTTCATCTAGGTACAAAAAGGATTGCACATGCGTGAAAAGTGTATAGACACCTTTTCGCCATGGGGCCAAATAGCATTTTCACAGAAAAGTATCACATGATAAATTTATTCTGATCACTGAGTGGGGGCCCAGCGATGATGACATGGGCATAAGAACAAATTTGGAACTCAATTCTTTCCTACATGATAGTAAGAACAGATTACTATGGAGAAAGATAACAGGCTACTGTGTATGGACCAAAAGTCCTCTAAAGCATCTCTTTCTCTGCATGTTACTAGCTTGAAATGTTCTTTTGCAGCTTGCAGCAATGACCCGGGTAGTATACAGAACCATGGAAAGTATCTTAGGGGAGATTCCACTAAGGTCATAGTGAAAGGCTGTGGGTTTCCTGATTATTAGCAACTGAGTGCACAATCAGGACATGCAGATGAGGTGTAGGTACTCCTGAAGGGGCCATTTCTGTCCAGTCTCCTTCCAGAGCTTCCCCCATCTCCCAACCACCACTTGGAAACATGCTGGGAAGAGGGAGGGATGACCATAAGAACACCTTTTACCTACCTCTGAGTTCCACCTTTGGGTTTTCAATTTTTAAAAATCTTTTAAAATAGAAATTTTATATAATACTTAAGCTACCATTAAATTTTACAAACAGTGTGAATGATTTTAGACTCTTTTGATCACATGTTTTGATGGGACAAGAGGACTGTGGCCAGGCATGGAGTTAAACACTGTGGGTGTGAGGGTTCTGAGTAGAGGTGTTAGAGGTGAGATTTACAAGGCAGCTTTATGGTCTGGAGCTTCAGCTCCCCCTGCTTCCTGGGGACAGAGTTTGGCTCAGAATTTTCACACTGGTTCAGGATTCTCCCAGTTACTAGGAAAGGTGTGGAGCAGCCCTGCCCAGTAGAAATATAATGGGCCTCGAACGTGAGCCCAGTGCATCCTTTTAAGTTTTCTAGGAACCACATTTTAAGAAAGCAAGAAAGAACACATGGAACTAATTTTAATAATGTGCCTTTGCCCACTGTATCTAAAACATGATTACATATTTTAACTATAGTCAATTAAAATTAATAAAATGAATTAAATGAATTTTAAGTTAGTAAGACATACTACACTTCATTTTTTCACATGAGGCCTTAAAAACTGAGGGTGTATTTTACTTTTGTAGCGGATCTTAATTTGGACTAGCCACATCCCACATGATCAGTAGATACGTGTGGCTGGGGGTTACCATACTGGCCAGCTCAAGTTGCAGTTACTTCTTCTGTGATTCTAATGGTAAGGATTGAATGTGTCCTTCAGAAGTTCCTGTGCTGGGAAATTAATCCCAAATTTATATGTCGATGGTATTTGGAGGTGGGGCCTGTGGGAGGTCATTAGAGTTAGAAAGGTTCACGGAGTGGAGGATAGTTATGATACTAGTGACTTTAGAGGAACAGAAACTTGGTTTTGCACTTGACAGCTCTCTCTCCATGGGACACCTTCCACTTTGCTCTGATACACCCTGAAGTGCCTCCCCAGAAACCCAGCTAATCTTGGACTTAGCATCTTCATGATCATGAGCCACAGCAACCTTTATTTTGTATAAATTTCCTGGTCTCAGATGTTTTGTTATAGTAACAGAAAATGGTCTAAGTCATGAAAGCCACTGCAGTATCTGCTTTGGTTACTTGGATCACTCATCTTGGGAAAGTCATCCACCATGACATAAGAGCACTCAGTTTCACAGAGAGGTCTGTATAGTGGAGAAATGAGGCCTCTTACCAGCAGCCAATGGATACATCATCCAGAGGCAGATCTGACAGCCCCAGTCAAGCCTTCACTTAATTACAGCTCAGGGCACATCCTGAGCCTGACACCAGCTTAGCTACTCCTAAACTTGACCTGCAGAAAGTATGAAATAATAAATGTTTATTATTACTTGAGGCTTCTAAGTCTGGCCATACTGTGTTATGTGTCAGTAGATAACTAATATAATTACCTACTAGCTTTATTTAGGGAAGAGATAGGAGGCACTAATTAATCTCTGTAATATTTTGAATACATACAAAATTAAATTTATTCATATTTGACAACCAAATCTAATTTCCCCCAAAGGAGAAATAGGTTCTGCCTTTTATATAAAGTATGTAAACTAAAAATGAATGAATAACCAAATTTATATCTTGCACCAAACATATTGCATATCATCAAATTGATAGTTGGTCTTGCAGCTGAAAGTAATAATCATTTACTTTGGTTTGTTATGCAACAGATGTGCATTTTTATATACTTTAAGATATAGAGAGGTGAGGAATCTAACTGAATAGCATAGCGTGTTCATGGAGATTTCCACATTTTCTTGAAGCAAACTAGAGATACACACAGCTTGTGAAGATTCCCTGGGGAATTCCGCTAACCCTACTTTAATGCTTGGTACATGGTGTGCTTTTATTAAATACTGTTGAGTCATGTGAGATTTAGGCACCAGAGTGCCTTCTTGCATTCTCCCCCAACCTCTGTACCTACCTCTTTTATAATGTTAGGAAATATATTATATATCCAAATGTAAATGGTCTTCAGAAATATAAATTCTGACCAGATAGATTACAGTTTAGGCTTTCAAATACCCAAAACTCTGTACTTTCACCTTCTTGGTGTACAGCAATATGTAATTCTCCTTAACTTTTTCTCTCAAGTACTATCACAGCTGTTAAAAGGCAGCCTAACTTTGGCGTGTATGTCAGTCGCTAACAATTCTTCTATACTCTAAAACTGGAATCGTGGGATCTATATTCCCATTTGCTGTCTCTTTTTTTCCATCTTTTCTACCTCCTGTCCTCCTTTCCTTTACAGCAGAGATTGCCAAATCTTGAAACATTAAAAACCCAATTATAGGACTGAGTATAGCTCAGAGTCAGAACACTTGCCTTGCATGTGCCAGGCCCTGGCTCCCATCTATAGTGCTGCACAAATAAACAATGAAAATGAAGGAAAATGGAAGTAATATCACACTTCCCTCCACTTAGATTAAGACCTTCACTCACCTCCACTGTTATTTTCCTTGCTGTTCTGTGCTTTATGAGTTCCTTGGCTCTTCTATAATGTGTATTTGTCTTATGCTTAGAAACACATAGTGGGAGCATTTGAATATACTCCTGAGCACTGTTATCGTTCTTTCTCTATAAAATGTAATCCCAACACTCGGGACGCTGAGGCAGGAGGATCGTCGCAAGTTTGAGACCAGCCTGGGCTACAAAGTGAGCTCAGGGCCAGCCTGGACTGCATAGCAAGACTCTGTCTCAAAAAGACCAAAAATAAATAAATAAATAAATAAATAAATAGTAAAAATAAAATTAGGAAGAAAAGTTTATTCCTATTGCCATTTCTTTATATCACATAGAATTCAGACTCCCCCTATTTGGAGTAGTTGGACTGGCACAACTTAGTCACAGGCTCAGTCTGGCCATTTTTTTACACAGAGATTTTTCAAAATATCATTTACTCATTCAAGAAAGGGCAAATGAGCCCCTAGGATTATCAGTTGCAAAGAGTGGGTGTGCCCAACCTGAGCCCAGCCCCACCCCAGTTCTGTCTTTGGTCTAAACGTTATCTGACATTTTGCCTAGACATCGTCTGAAGTTGCCGGATGTGGAGAAGATGGAGAAGAGACAGCTCAGGGAGGGCGCGCCGCTGTGGGCAGCCCGCATTTCCTCCATTTGATACAGAAATGGCACACAAGTTTCCTCTGGGGTTTGTGAACAGCTCAGGAGGTGGCTGGACATGAGCTACACTCAGGTCCCTGACTCAAGGCTGCTGTCCTTCCTGCATAGCAACCAGAACCTCGGATGGGCGGCAAGCGGGCGGGACGGCAGAACTCAGGCTGACAGCACAGTCAGACCTGCATGCCTGAGGGCTGCGTCAGCGGGAAGGGCATCTGCAACTGGGTCCCAAGACAGAGATGCATCCCAGAGCGCGAGCCCTGCAGGCAAACAGCCAGACTGTGGAGAGGTTACAGCAGCGCAGGAAGACGGGGCTTCCTCCTCTCCCAGGAAGCCCAGAAAGGACCTGCTCACCTCTGCCTCCACCCAGCAGGGCAAATGCATGGGACAGATCGCAGAAATGTTTGTAGACAGCGTGCCCTCGCCTTTGCTAACCCGATGGGTGATGACAAGGAGGACTTGAAATAGAACATAAGGAAAACATCTTAAAAAGAAAACTCCCCTGCCCCTGACACTGGGGATCCACCCAGAGGTGCGTGCTCTGCGGCTGAGCTACATCCCCTGCCCCTTTAAAATTTAAATTTTCTTTCGAGACAGGCTCTTGCTAATTGTCCAGACAGGACTCTAGCTCGTCATACTTCCGAGTAACTAGAACCACTCTGCCCAGCTTAATTAAGAAATTTTTTTTATTATGGAAAATTTCAAGCATAAACATAGAAGTAATAATGTACTAATGCCCATAGGCTAGCTCCAATAATGACCAACTCACAGACAATCTTGTTTCAACTTTTCCACCCCAAATTATTTTGAATTGAGTCCCAGATGTCATTTCATTCATAAATATCTTACTATATAGCACCAAGAATAAGAATTTAAAAGCAACTCATCATTCCTAAATATTACCAGATATTACACAATTAGATTACAATTTTCAATGTTTCTTTTTTGAGTAAAGAGCCAAGTCAGTTCCCTATCTTTTAATTAGATTTCTGTCTTTTAAGACTCTTTCAGTCTGTGGTGTTCTTCTCCTTTTCCATTAAGAAACTTGATTTTTTTTTTCTTGCAGTTTCCCATAATCTAGCTTTTGCTAATAGTTTTCATGTGACCTACTTTAGAATGCTCTTCTCTTCCACATTTTTGTAAATTGGTAGCTAGATCCAAAGGCTTAATCAGATTTAAACTGATTTTTTTGGTACAACTATTTCATAGATGATGATATAGTCTTCCTTGGGAGAAATGTAGTATCAGTGTAGGATCAAACTGTCACTTTCTTTTCTTTTTCTTTCTTTCTTTCTTTCTTTCTCTCTCTCTCTCTCTCTCTCTTTCTCTCTCTCTCTCTCTCTCCTCTCTCTCTTCCTTCCTTCCTTCTTTTCTTTCCTTTTTCCTTGCTTCTTTTGATTGTGGTGTAAAATAAAACCACATAAACAAAAAGGATCATTTTAACCACTTTTAAGTGTACAGTTGGGTATTAAGTATGCTTACATTGTTATACAGTCATCACTACCACCTACCTCCAGAACTGTTTCGTCTTCTCAAACTGAAATTCTGTATCTATTCAACAAAAATTCTCCTGCTCCTGCCCTTTGTTTTTTTTAAATTTTATTTTAAAGACAAAAGAATGGAGACATATGAACCAGAATAAGCCATAAACAATACAGAAAATACAAAATTATACAGAATATAGTAGGGAATTAGCACTGGATGTTGTATTACATGATATTATCTTCACATTAGTTAACACATAAACATTAAAGGAAATACCAAATTATAGAGAAGATAGTAGGGAATTTGCACTGGATGCTGTATAATATAAAGTTATCTTCACTTCTGTTAATACAAAAACAATTGAGGAAATACAGAATTATAGAGAACACAGAAGGGAATTAGCTCTGGATGCTGTCCTACATAATGTTACCTTCACCTTTGTTACTCAGTTACACAGATGATGGCCCATTGGATCATTCAGTTTTTCTCCTCCCTCATCTCCATTGCCCTACCACTCAATTAGTCATCTTCCCTGTGATAATAACTGTACTCCTGGGTTTATCTATACCCCTGGACTCTCGCCTTGGGAAGACATAAAGCTGCCTCAGACTATACTATAACATACATGGGTGTATACAAACTGCCATGGTCGGAGGTGGAAAAGCATGTATGCTCACAACAGACCGCCTGGCTCCACCCCGTCGCCATGCTATGGGTGGGGGTGGGTCCAGTCCGTGAGGTGCCCTCAGTGGGGCCCTCAGTGGAGCAGCCATGGGGCCCACTGCAGAGCAGCCGCGGGGCCCACTGTGGAGCAGCCGCAGGGCCCACAGCGGACCAGCCACGGGGCTCACTACAGAGCAGCTGCAGGGCCCTCAGCAGACCAGCCACGGGGCTCACTGCAGAGCAGCTGCAGGGCCCTCAGCGGACCAGCCACGGGGCCCACTGCGGAGCAGCCACAGGCACGCACCCCCGTCGGGGCACCCTCTGTGGCCTGTTTGGCTCTGTCCCATTGCCTCGATGCCAGAGGCTCTTTCTTCTCCTCCTCCCTTCTCCTGATCTCCAGCATTATCGTTCCCCACCCCTTGCAGCTGGGCATTGGATGAACTTACAACACTTGCTATAAGGGCTTGAAATCTCCCCAGCCCATTCTCACTGTGTTAGTTCAGGATATGAACTAAGTCTAAAGATTAGTTCTAGAATAGAGTTGGAGGATTTTCTCAGGTCTGCTGTATAGAGTATGTTGTTGTTTTTCGGACTCCCAGTCTGCTGCTTTTCATCTAATTTGTTGCTATGGGTTCATGCAAGGTTGATATGTGCAAGCTGTATGGAGACCCTCTTGGTGCTCACATTAATAGTTTGGGGTGAGTCCTGAAGACCGTGGATCCATCCCATTGTTGCCAGGAACAGGTAGTGCTTGCTCAAGCCGCCAAGTCTCAAGGTGCTCCCAGAAAGAGTTCAGGGTGGGAGCTGAGTCCCGGCAACCCAGCTCATGTTTCCTGCTTGATGTTGGAGTGAGAAGGGCGTGGAGCCACATGATCCACCTGCATCTGCATCTCCCTCCCGTTGTGCTGGAGCCCCTGTCTTCTCCTCAGTTGGATCCCTGGGAGCCGCAGCGGCTCGCTGCTGAGGTTCCCTGCTGCTCTCCGCCAGTAGCCACTCACCCAGCAGAGAGGCAAGGGGCATCACCCTGAGGCAGGTGCAGAGCCAGGCATGGTGGGCTGTGTACTAGTTGCATTGATTCTCTCCAGGTGCTGATTAGGAAGGTTGCCGCAGGGTGGGGACTCTGCCCCAGTGGCTGTCATAACTTCTCATCCTCACACTGGGTTCGACAACTGCTCCCGATCGCCATTGCCTCTTTTCCTGGCTGCGCCCTCCCCTCTCCAGCCCTGAACCAGCTTTTGGAACTCTGCTCTCCCTGGCTGAGTCAGGAGGCTTCTGTGAGTGTGGGCCTCTGAAGCTGAAGCTGTGAATGCCGGAACGA
This sequence comes from Dinomys branickii, assembly GCA_004027595.1. NCBI lineage: Eukaryota > Metazoa > Chordata > Mammalia > Rodentia > Dinomyidae > Dinomys > Dinomys branickii. Next base: position 20,621 of record PVLD010014275.1, read on the forward strand.
GGGCGTGGGCCAAGGGTGTGTTTGAAGGGATGACTTCCTCCTTCTCGGTCTCCTCTCCCTCCAACTATGCCGTGGGGGATCTCTGATCCTTTCCTCCAGAAGAGGTTTTGCTTAGTCTTTACAAGGGCTTCAGTTCCCATTTCAGATCCTTCCTGAGTTCAGGATACCCACCTCTTTCCTTTCTGTTCTTCACACGTTGCTATATTTCTTTGTCTGAGTGGCATTCCTCCGGGAGGTTCTCTCTCTGCTGCCTACCTGGTCGCCATCTTGAAGTCCTCTCGTAAAATTTATTTAGTTATTTGTTTCTTTCTAATGAATTGATCATTACATTTCTAAAGTTCTGAAACGGCCAACAGACCATAGAAACATACCACTTTAGGCTCCTTCTTGAAACCAACAGCTTCAGAAAACTGCTGGCCTTGATTCAGGGCCATTGCTCCTGCCCTTTGAAGACCATTCAACTTTCTGTCTATGTTAATTGACTGCTCTGAGTATCTCGTATGAGTGGAAGCATACAGTATTCAGCTTTTTGTGACTACCTATTTTAATGAATATAACGTCCTCAAAGTCCATCTATAATGTAGGTTGTGTCACTCACACACACACACATACACAAACTTCATCTGTTTATCCTTTCAAACATCAATGGACACTTGAGTCGTTCCCACCTCTTAGCCATTGCAAGTAATCCTGCTATGAACATGGGTATCCAAATATCTCTTCAAGATCTTGTTTTTAATTCTTTTGGGCATATAACCAGATATGGAATTGTTGGATATTTGGATACCCATACGATAAATTTATTTACAATATTTTGGGATGCTCCAGGCTGTTTTCCATGGTGGCTACACCATTTTACAATCCAGTCAACCATATACAAGGCCTCTAGTTTCTTCACATCCTCTCAACACTTTCTTTTTTAACACTAGCCATTCAATGAATGTAAGATAATATTTCATTGTGGTTTTGATTTGCATTTCCTTAATGATTAGTGAGGTTGAGCATCTCTTCCTTTGTACATTATGTTTAAGGAAATGTGATTTTAAGTCCTTTCCCCATTTGAAAATCAGGTTGGTTGTTTTTGTTGTTGTTGAATTATAGGGGTAGTTTATATATTATGGACACTAATCCCATATCAGATAAATGAACTTCAAATATATTCTCCCATTTTGTTGATTATCTTTTCACTGTTTTGATTGTGTTGATGCATGGAAGTTTTAAATTTTCATATAGTCCCATTTGCCTATTTTTACTTTTGCTTCTGGTCCTTTTGGTGTCATAGCCAAATTTCATATCATAAAATGTAAATGGTTGCTAAATTCAATGTCATAAATATAAATTTCTTCTACAGTTCTCTTCATACTCAACATTGATGACAATTGCCAAGAACAATGATTTCATCAGAGGTTCCAAATATGGGATATTCTAGTTTGGTCCTTCATTCATTAGCTGGAAAACAACACATTTATAAAGAGAGATTTCCATCAATGGCTTGGTTATCCCTGATGCTCATTTTATACTGGGAACATTTTTTTAAAAAATTTATTCACAAATTTCCAAAGTAATGTGTTGGTTCTCTACGATTCTTAAAAGATGACAAGAGGTTTTTAAAGTGTCACAGTGAGCTTACAGATTTAATCATTTTGGTGGTTTTAGTCTACTACAGTTATTATTTTTATTATTGCTCAATTGTTTCCATTTTTAAATACAGGGAGACTCTTCCAGTTGGCTCTTGAATTCTTTTGGCATGACCCTGGAATTCCTTGGTAGATTCCTTGCTTTTTGGTATTCCAAAATGTGTCAGGCCTATTTTACACATTTCCTGTGCCAGACAGAGAATTGACCAGTGAGATAATATTTAAACATAAACAGTACTGAGCTTTTAGAATCTAGAATGAAACTGCTTTAATACTTGGAACACTGTGTAATTGGATTAAACTACCCCAAGATTCCTGACTATTGAGAAATGCATAATCAGGGCAGTTATAGGAAAACATGAGATGATTTCACTGTACATCCCCCCAATGAACAGAAACTTCTCAAAAAGTGGGGAGGCCAAAGAGGCAGTTGGAGGCATAATTCAGAAGTTCTACAGGAATATCCAGGCTGAAAATGCAGATCTGAGAGTTTTCCTGACTTGGTTGGATGAGTTGACCTGAGGCGAAATAGGTAAGAGAAAAGAAAAGAAAGTGGAGGACAGATCCCTGGGGTATGCCCACACTGGGCCTTTGAGGAAAGGTGGAACCAGCACATGGTCCTTTCCAGTGTTAAGTGAGTTAGGAGAATGCCAGGGCCTCAAGGTGGTCTTGAGTGCATTTCAAGGAGGTCAGCTGTGTCAAGGGGAGAGGTTGAGAAAGACAGTGACAGAAAAGTGGCCATTGCATGCAGTGGAAGTCCTCTGTGGCTTTGACAAGACGGGCTGTGAAGGCTGGTGGGGCTGGAGACATCCATGAGTTGGTTGAGGACACAACCCATGTCTGGGAGGCTGCTGGGCGCTGGCTGTCAGTTGGTTCATGACACCAAGTGACAGGTCAAGGATCTCATTAGCACAGTCCCAAACCCCACACAGGAAGCAGAGCTCCATATGCCCGAGTGGGCAGCTTGGGAGGGAAGGGAGTGCCATGCTCTGTACACAGCAGAAACACAGATAACACTGCAATTTACCACCTTAGTCATTTTTAAGTGCATAGTCCAGTAGTGTTAAGTGTATTCACATTGTGTGATGGATCTCCAGAACCTTTTCACCTTCCAAGACTGAAGCTAAGCATCTACTAAACCATTCCCCACCAGGTATTGCCCTTAGCCCTTGGCAACTACCATTCTACCTTCTGTCTCTATGAATCTAAGGACTCTAGGGACTTCACAGAAGTTAACTGCTTATTTACAAAGACCAAATTCAGATCCCAAGATCTGAAGAGCAGAAAGAGCCCAACAGAACCTTCAGGTTATGCAAAGAAATGCCAGCACTGGCCTGAAAGTCCAGCTAACTCTGAGCAGTGTTTTACAGCTCAGAGATAAACCGAGATATTGTGTGTGTGGGAGCTTCCCCAGCTTGCAGTCATCTAGGTAATGATCAGCACAGACCACAAGAAGAGTAAGGGTCATAAAGAGAAAGACAGCTGCACTGTTAAAAAGGAGAGAGAGGCAAGGTGGCTTCTGCAGCAGCTGGAAAAGGCTCCTCTAAGTGGGCCCAGGTTGATGGGCTTCTCTCTTGAAACAGACCAAAGGGTGAAAGAGACAGTTGACTTCCAAAACAATGTTTGCATTATCCTGATGTGAAGTCAGGTGTTGCTGGGGCCTTGTGGGACAGCAGAGGTAGCCCTTCTGCTTTGGAAGAAGGCTTAGTGCTATAGGAATGTCCCTGGGAGGCCCAGCTGTGTGGTCCTCTCTAAGCAGAGCCTGTGTCCAGCACACTTGGCCCATCTCTCAAACGCTCAAAGACTTTCCAAAGGGAAGATGATGCCAAGTGGCATCACCGGAGTCTTACATCCTCCAGCCAAGGCATGGGAGACCCACCTGGGAGACCCACACTGCTGTTATGGTTGATACATTGTGTCCACTTGGGGAGTCTAGACGTTTGGCTAAGTAACTCAGCAGTTGTAAATCTTGAGGTAAAAAGGACATGCCCTTACCCTTCTGGGATGTTGTTTATTATGTTAATTTTGGAAGTTTAGAAGGTTAACTATGTGACTCAGAAGGGAGCTGGGGTGCTTATTTGTATTCATTCTAAACCTGTGCAAGAGGAAGGCATGCAGAGGGTGTGGGTGTAGAGGACCACCCCCCACCTCCCCAGGGCTGGTAGACTGTATAAAAAGGAATTGAGGAAGGACTGGCAGCTAGTTCTTTGGAGGAGTTCCAGTCTTCACCTTCAGCTTGGTCGTCTCCTGGCTTCTGGCGCAGACTCTTCTGCTTCCGCCTGGGACTCTTCAGCCTTCTGGTGTTGGCTCGCCGGCCTTCATCGTAGATTCATCTGCATTTCATTGCAGGCCCAACAGCCCTTGCTACGGACTTGCACGGACACTGTGGTGAGCTCCAGACCCCAGGCCTGGGCTCTTCCATCTCCAGTGTGCAGACACCCTCTGCACACTTCCTCACCTAACTCTGTAGCTGACCATTATAAGCCAAATAGGTAATTTGTTGTATATTTGTATATCTTGTGTTAAATCTGTTTCTCTAGTAAACCCTGACTGATACAACTGCCCAGGACAGGGGATTCATCTGTGCACTGAATGTGCTGGTGCAGTCATGCTGATGTGTGAGTTTTACCCATGATGACAGCTGACTACTGTAGTAACGACCTGGTTTGTAATTTCATTCTTAGAAATTTGTCTGGGGTGCAGGAGCCTTGGATTTCCATCTCAAGCCTGCTATGTGACATTGGCCAAGTCACTGAGCTTCTCTGAGCTTTTGTGGCACATCTATGAGGAAAAGAATACCCCTACCACAGAATTGTTTGGTTAGGTGAAATTACATATGTGCGGTTAGTTTAATGGTTGTAAGTTATTGCCAAAAATTTATATCTTCTTTTTTAGCCTTAAAATACCTTTTCTCAAGTTATCAGTGAAATCCTCTGATGGCTTCCCATTGGGCCAGTATGAAATTCAGCCTTCTAACCTTAATTTAAGAGTGTGTTTTTGGTCCCTGACTAACTCTGACCTCATTTCTTATTACCCTCCTGCTTCTTTTATATACAGACTCTTGCCATATGGCTTTAAGCATTCAAATGTTGTCCCTACCCCAGGACACTTGCATCTGTTCTTCTTGCCTGCATTGCTTCTCATGTGACCCGTTCCTCCTCCTGTCTCAGTCTCAGCTCATGTTTAATTTCATCAGATCAGTCACTAAGTCCCTGGACCAGCTGTTGCCCTGACCTGTTGACAGTCTCTGTCCCAGTATTCTATTTTTTATCTTATGAAATCATCATCCTTTGATGGCTGTTTATTTTACTTATTTATTGTCTGTGTTGCCTGCCCAAAAGGAATGTAAAGCCTAGAATTTTGTCTTTTTCATATTGGCATCTCTCATACTCTGTCATACCTGGTTCATAGGAGGAATGTAATAAGTAATAAATATTTGTAAAACAAAGTAATTACTACTAGGAAATTCTTTCCGTTAGACTTTTAAGTAGATCCCTGAAAGAGCAAAATAAGTTTCAGGCCTAATAATTTTATATTATAAAGCATCAGGTTTTTCAATCTTTCTATATATTTCAAACAAAATTATATCAAGGATATTATTTTGATATCTAGTTTTTTCAACATCTCTGATCTTTACACACATTTTGTTTGTGTGGTATTAAATTTGAATTTTATTTTGTTCCCATGAGTGAGTCTATTTGGAAATCAGTAGGAAGAACACCCTCATAGTAATTAATTTGTGGACTCACAATAGTTTACTTAGCTAATTCCCTGTGGTGCACATAATGAGGAAGGCTCAGGTAAGGGTCATTGATAAATAAGCCAAATTTCCCTTTGGAAAGGAATTTTCCTGAACACCTGCAGATACTGAATTTTCTCCTTACCAAAACAAAATGTTTACTAGTCTTGTAAGTGAAAAAGAATAACATTATTGATTCTTTTGCATTTCTTTAATTACTTCTGAGTTTGAAATGTTTTCCTTCATTTGCATTTTTTTTGTTTTACAGTACTGAAGATTGAACCCAAGGTCTTCACACTGAGCCACCCCACTCCTCTTTTATACTTTGTACTTTGAAAAGGTCTTACTAAGTCCCTAAATTGCCCAGGCTGAGCTAAAACTTCTGGTCCTCGATCCTCCTGCCTTAGCGTCCCAGAGTGCTGGGATTAAGCACATGCACTACCAAGCTGGGTTCACTTGCTTTCTGAATGTTTTGCATCTCTTTCCTTACTGATTATGATAATTAATTTTGTTTTTTTCTTTTTTGGTTGTTGTTGATTTTCTATGTGGTATTTATCTTTTATTTATTTGCAAGAACTCTTTATACTAAGGCAATTTACCTTCGTCACAAATTGTAAATATTTTCCAAACATTGATCACATTTTAATTTTGCTTTTGGACATGAGGCAATATAAATGCCAAGGCCAACTCATGTTCAGGCAAGCCAGAGAAAAGGTTCACATCAGTGAACTCTAACTCCCAGCATAGTGAGCCCAGGGCACTGGACAGCACAAGGTCAAGCTACGGTGGCTCACATGTCCAATAATGTTGAACCAAAGATTCCCAGGACAATTGATCACCATGTTTTCTCACTGAGGGACAGACAGGGTCCTACTTCTCTCTCATTCAAAGGAATTTAAATAAACACTTTTAAATATGCAAAGGAATGAAACTAAAATGAGAAATAACAAGGATTGGAGTTTTCAAAACAAATTTTTTAATCACTTTTTTCCCAAAGGGCTGTCTTCTGTCTCTTATAGGTGGGTGTGAAATAAGAAATAGACCTGTGAAGAGAGGTGACCATAAGAAATGGTCTCTGTGTGTGCATGTGGGGAGGGGGAGCGCCATGAGCCTTCCCTCACCCAGTGGCCACTCAGATGTCCTCAGATAGGCAAGGTTGCCTCTCTGTGCGCCATGATTTATAGAACCTGGTACTTCCGGAATGTTGGTGACCCTTTCCTTGATCCAATCAAACTCCCCTTCCTGCCCCTTATTATTAGATTCCTTTGGGCCATTCTACCTCTTGGCTAAATAAAAGCTGTGGCTTTGACCTTTTGTTTCTCAAGGACTCATACCCCAAACCCTGCAGCCAGCTCATTTGTAACCTAACCTTATGTCCATTTCTTCTGCTCTGCTTCTTGTCAAGAGTGTCAGGGAAGAGGGAGGAAGACCAGCCAGGAAGTAGTGAACAGGAAGAATGTGAGAAAATAAACATCGCACTGAAGGCCCTGGGTGATTATGACACTGGCTCAATTCTAATTTTCTCTTGCTCCCTCAGAGTCTCACTGAGGACCCAGGGAATCCTCAGGTGCTGATAGGGGCTTTTCAGTGATAAAACAAAGCAACCCTGTGGCCTTGAAAATCTCAGGAACTCAGAACCTGGTTGGGTGAGGTAGTGTGCTGTCTCCAACTGAGGAAACACTGCCCGCGTTGGAATGATTCCCTCCATGCAGAACTTAATGAGACTCCCTGAAAGGTTTCACACAGGGCAGCATAAGCCCTTGATGTGAAATTTTTAATAAGAACAAGTGTTTTGATAGGATTGAAGTTTAATATGTGCCAAACACACTTAACTAAACCTCTACCCTGATTATTATGTCAACATACTGCATGTATAACACCATTTTAGGCAGATTGTGTCAAAAATATGTAAATGCTTAGGTTAAAAATGTATTACGGTAAGAGACACGTTGCCATTGATTCCCATCAAAAGATGCCCCCTTATTTCAAACACAATTATCCCATTATTCTTGCCACTTTCTGAAGCCATTCTGAGAGTGCCCTTTCATTAGTCTTTAGTTGCCTGTGGTATGTGCTGGCGCTGGCTTACTATGTTTCCTTAAATTATTCTTGAGAATAAGCACTCTAGGAGATTGAGGGAGGAGGAAAGCAAATTCCAGCCCTGCCTAGACAATATAGAGAGATCCTGTCTCAAAATAAAAGACAAAATGCACTGGGGATATAGCATAGTGTAGAAAGTCCTAAGTTTACATCTTCAGTATCAAAAACAAGCAAAACCCCCCAGCAAACCTAGCAATTCACTAGTACTCGATATTTCATTGTTATTTGTGCTCTGGAGCAAGGTAGCCCTTTTATTTTTTTCTTCTCTAAGGTAAAGTGAACCATTTTTGTCCACTCATATTTCTTTTTCAGCAGACATGTAGCAGGGTAACAGAGAAGAACGCCACCATGATCAAGCCTTGTGTGTGTGTGTGTGTGTGTGTGTGTGTGTGTGTCCACAGCTGGCCGATAAAACTGTTTATCTAGTCACTGACTCCCTTATCTGGGGCCCCACAGAGCTGCCACCTGTCTTCTACTTTAATTACACACGCATTTAATCAGATTGGAAATATTTTATTGAGCGACAGCTACATGTCAATCAGTAGTTGAGGCTGGAAGGAAGGGAATCATGAGTAGAATTTATGATTAGTTGAGGAAGAGATTGATAGTTTGACGTTAGTAGAGACTGGAAGAAAAGGAAAATCTTTTTCTCATGTTGTTCTCTCTTTACAACTTTTTTATACCCTTTAGAATAAAAAGTAAAGGCAGAAGAAGTAATTTACAAGTATTTCCTAGATTTTTCAGATCACCCCGTCAAAACCTCTGTAAAGAAAGACACCCAGAGGAAGGAGGAGGCTAGGCGGTGAAGACCTCAGCTAAAGTCTCACAAAACTCCCCCTCTTGTCCATCCTTTTCTCATTTCCTTTGTACATTTTTCTCTTAATCTCTAGCTAATGTTTTCTACCCTACGGCTTTCCTGACAAGACTATCCATCCCCCCTACTAACAACATGTTTGGGGCTTACAAAATTTGCTAGTCATGCCCCCCAAGTGAAATCAGATGATAGCACAGTGTCTACTTGATAAACCAAGAGATTTAAACCCTAGCCAGCCAGACTCTCATATTGGCAGTAATCTTTGTTATGATGTACTTTATGACCTTTGAGAGTTTGTAGGGTCAGAATTCTACTTTTAACAGCCCTGGATGTAGCATCGGGTTCCTTTTCATATTGGAAATCCCAGAAAACTAAATATCATCATCAGGAACACAGTACTGTAAATGATTTTGTTGTCTTGCTTAGAAGAGTGAGCTGGGTACTTAGTGCTGAATGGATGCTATTGGAGGAAATGGTCCATAGGAAATAAACTTAGCCTGTTATAACCCACCCATAGGTAGGGTAGTGTGAGGACCTGTGGGGAGTAAAATACACCCATTTATTTGTGAACACGTCCAGTATGCACCGTTTTTGTAATTACCCTGTACCTTGTGAGGGATAAATAACAGAGACTGTGAAATAAGCCCCAGCAGACAGATGAACAGGAACAAAGGCATGCACACTTATTTATGCGTGGGATGTCAGCGGAAAGAAAAGGGACGGCCCAAAGACTCAGTGAGATCTACAATCTTCTGTACCTTCTTCACAGGGAAGAGGGGAAAGCTACAGACCACTGGAGAGAGGGGAAGGGACACAGGCCAATTTTAAGGGCAAGTAAATGATTTGGGGAAAGATGAATGGGCCCGGGAAAAGCAGGTGAGAGTCTGTCTAGCACAGTGTCCACCTCCAGTCTCCTTTCCTGTGACGTGTGGATCTTTCCTCGTTGGTGTGATTCCCGGGAGGGGATTCATGACAACAGTGATCCTTTGAAAGGATCTGTTCCTAGGAAAATGGGAGAGTTCAGAATAAGCCCGTCCCCATGTTTACTGCAGTCAGCACACTCATGCAGCATGTTTTGGGGAGCATCTCCTTCACACCTTCTCTCTCACTGAGTCACCAGCACTGACATCCACAGACGTGCTGAGCCTTTTTCAGCTGGTAGGAGAAGGGCTTTGCCATTGTGGAAGCATCTTTCCTGGGCAGGTGCCATTGCCCTGGGCCCATAGTGAGGATGAGAAGGGGCTAAAGGGAAGGGAAGGGAAGGGAAGGGAAGGGAAGGGAAGGGAAGGGAAGGGAAGGGAAGGGAAGGAAGTTTAGCATGCACTTTGTTTCTCATGTTAATTTGGATTCGGTCCTCTGGCCCCCAGTTAGCAGATCTCAACATTAAAGTCCAAGGAGGATGAACGACCTGCTCATCACCCAGGCCTGGGATTGAGCTCAAGAGTGTCTGATCCCAGTGTCAGTTTTTTCATGGTGTCATGTTGCCAAGAGACCACAAACATGATTTCAAAACCAACTCAGCAAACAGGAACTGGCTTTTAAGAATAACCGTGGTATGTTTAATTGCATGGTTTGCCTACTATTTTATTAAGTCTCCTCAACAAGCAGTCTCTGCAGGATCGCTGTGTCACCTCATCCTCTAGATTGCTTCTTGGACATATCTGCCCACAGGGCCATTTCTTCTCCACTGCTGAGGCTTCTGACAAATGCGTACTTAGCCAGATGTGCTGACATCACCCTGCCCATGTGGACGTAGGACCCTGGCAGAAGCCGGCCCACAAAATCTCCCTGTAACCTGCTTGATTTCTGGTGCTGAGCAAGCATGTGAGCCTGAGATGTCCTGCACCTTTGCAGAGCACCAACCAGCCCTGCCCTGCTGGAACATTTCCTCCTGTCGGGTTCTGCCTTCCTGGCTGCACCAGCTACAGCTGCTCCACTGGTCTGACTGTGGGGTAAAGAGCAAGAGCCAGGAATTCAGTGTAGACTCACACCCCCAGTGCCCACGTGGCAGCTGCGAGACCTCAGAAGGTTGGGCATGGCCTGTTTCCTCTTCCTTCCATTGTTTTCCTCAACCCCTCCCAGCACACCCCACATCACAATATCACTGTATAATCTCTCTCTCAGAGAGCTCCTTAGAGATCATCGGACTATTTCTCATTTAGATGAAGATGGTGAGGTCGAGTTCAGGATCTGGCCTCTTTTACCCGACCCCTCACCCCAAACATATTTACTGAGTGAATAAACAAACCCTGGAGTGTTCAGCGAGGTATGGGTGGGCCTCCCTCCCAGGGGAGGTGTTTATCAGGCTGCTTGGATCTGTGCAACTAGAACTTGGAAGAAAATTCAGGCCTGGGGCTAGGATTTTGGAAACACAAATATTGAGAGAATATCCGCACCACGGAGGGGACAGGGAGTGAGAAAACAAGGGTTGGGACATCCCAGGATGCCACAGGGAGAGAGGCAAACATTTAAACGGTGCTGAATGTTTAGATTTGGCTGATGCCAGTCAGATCATTGGGATAGCTGCAGTGTAAGGAGATGCTGTATTTTTTAGCAAAATTTAATAATTAGTCCTACACTAAATATATTTGCTAAAGTTCTAGAAACATAAAAATGAATTTGAACTCTTCTTGCTCTACTGGGGAAAAGAGCAAAGGCCAAGAGAACTATATCCTGCAAACTTTTCTTGTTCTATTTGATACCCTCTCCTCTCCAAATCTCTGTGAGGTAGTTTTGTTATCCTCATTTTAAAGCTAAGGAAACTGAGTCTTCCATGTTGGACTTCTCAAAAACTGGGCCTCTGCATGGAGTTGATTCCTCTTCATTTTATCTAACATTTACATGACACCCTGCCCAGTGCCAGGGCTCTTGTGTTGTATGAACACAATGTATGAACCATAGGAAGTAGAGTTCAGAGACGTGCTGAGCCTCTTTCGGTTAGTAAGAGAAGGGCCTTTGCCATTATGGAAGGGTCTTTCCTGGGCAGGTGCCATTGCCCCGGGCCCGTAGTGAGGAGAAACCCCACTGCCAAGAAATTCTATTACCAAGTACTGGAGAAATCCCAGCTGGCAGATGGAGGTGTTTTCTCCACCTGGGTTTAATATACATCTTCCTGAGGGTGCCTTCTGCACACATCTGATGGCCATTTGAGTGTCTCCTTTTGAGAATTAGGTAAAACAGATCTAAAGGTTCTCACCACTGAAAGTATAGCTAAGGACCAAAATGTATAACAGACGTTGTAAAATAGGAAGAAAATGTTCCAAGGAGGAACTAGGGAAGTGGGAGAAGGAAAGGAAGGAAGGGAAAAGAAAAATAATGCAAAAAGCAGGGAAGAATGGAAACTTTTATAAATAAGGAGGGAAGAGAGGTTGAAGGGAAGGGGGGACTGGGAAAAAAAAGAATCAAGATGCATCACGTACAAGTTCATATTCCCTATGATGAATGTGATCGTTACATATACCTAAAATATACCAATAAACTTAATCAAAAAAAATAAATGTTCTCACCACCAGGAACTGATAAACTTGAAGGACTGTAGATGCTAATTAGCTTGATTCAGTCCTTCCACAATGTACACTTGTATCAGAGCTTCACACTGCACCTCATAAATACACACAATTATTATTTGTTCATTAAAAGTAAAACTTTAAAATCCACTTTCAAAAGAGGGTCAGGAAACCCCACAGTTTCTGCATTCCCTCCTCTGTGTTTAGGTCAGATTTGTCTTCCTGGCCACAGGAGTCCCTTTCTCCAGCCCCGCTGACACCCCTCTTCCTTCCTGCGACAGAGGTGGCACCTCCGCTGGCCTCGGTGGCCCTCTTGGTTCCCGGTGGGGCTGCTCACCCCGCCTCAGTGGCAGAGCCTGCTGCATACATATCTTGTCCCCTTTACCAAGTGGCCTCATGACCTTTGCTGACTCTCTTGCTTCTTGATGCAGGTTCCAGAAGATAGCCTGACGTTCAAGGCCAGAGAAAACACTGCCAGTCAGCCCTGGGCCTTTGAAGGTCATTCGTAATTCTCCATGAATTATGTCATAGCCAGTGGATGCAGAATAATTGCAGCGCACAGAGCAGGACTAAGGCTGGGGCTTCCCTGCCTGGTGGTAGCACAGGTGGACAAAGAGCAGGAGGCTTCCTCCCGTGCCGACCTTGCTGGGCTGGTGACTTGGGACCCGCCTGTAACCCCAGAGAACTGTAAAACTCTGTGCTTAATTTAAATGCGTCCCTCAAGAAACACACATCGGAAATTTCATCCCCAAAGCAACAGCAGTGTTGGTGGGTGGGGACTGGTAGGTGGTGTTTGAGTGTGTAGGGGGGCACCCCACCTTGGTAAATGGGTTAATAGCATGTTGAGGGATAAGGAGTTTTTTCTTTCTTCCTTCCTTCATCTCTCTATTTCTTTATTGTTTCCTTTTTTTAAATTTTAGCAGTATTGGAGATTGAATTAAGAGCCATCATAGTGAGCTATATCCCTGGACCTTTTTTTTATTTTTTACTTTGAGACAGGGTCTTGATAAGTCATTGCCAAGGCTGGCTCAAATTTTCAGTCTTCCTGCCTCAGCCTTTCTGTAGCCCTCTAGTTAAAGTTCTTCGTTTTACAAAATAATTGTCTTTTGGGAGGAGACTCTGGTTTTAGGACACAGGATTTATAGTCTTGGGCCCCAACAATAACTCGAGCATACGACTTAGAACCTTGCATTCATTGTTTTAGCCAGTCAATATTTTCCTTTCTTTTTGAATTATAGGGTTTTCAAGAACAACATATTGTTCTTGAACTCCTGGGCTCAAGGGATCTCCTGCTTCAACGTCCTGCGTAGTTGGGATGACAGGCATGCACCACTGAACCCAGCGAGCTGATAACTATTTCTGACCACTTGGCCCATGCCTAGCATTGTCTTCAGTTGTGGGGAGAAATCCTGGCCTCCATGCTGAGCTTGCACAGTAAGTAAAGACATAGAGCCTGGGTCGCCACAAGCTCCTGTGTAAGAGCAGTCAGAGAGAGGAATCGTTGGTAAAAGCGCGGTCGCCAAACCCATCGCAGGTGGTAAAAGCTCTGCGGGGAAACCCATCTCTTTGTGCAGTGACTGGCCCTTCCACACGAATCTCCTTCTGCCTTTGACCTTTATGCTGGGAGTCAAATAAGTGAGGCATTTACACAAGAGGGCTGTGGAAGAGGTGTTGAGCCCGGAAGATGCCTGCGACACAAGCCGCGAGACCCAGGGATGGGCATGCTCGGGCTGTATGAAATGCATGTCACTCACTGCAAGGCAAGAGCCAGCTAGACCACTTGGATTGTTTTCTTCTTTGCCTTAAAAATAGAATGTCAACCACTCCAGGATTTTAGGGAGGGACAGGAAGGCAAGGACACATGTAGCCAGGACAGTGGCACAGGATGTACACCAAGAGCAGTGATTATTGCGCTGTAGCTAGTGTCTCAAAATCTTATCTCTGACCTTGGGTTCTGTGTGTGAGCTGTAAGGGGACAGGGGGTGTATGACCAGGGTTTGGAACTTCAGCTCCTGTATAACCCCGCTCTGACTGACTCCCTGACCTTCAGATGTCCTTAGTCCTGCCCGCCTTGTCCCCTGGGGCTCCTCCCTCCTCACTTCCTTCTCTGCTATGCCCCGCTGCAGTTCCTGCTCACCGTCCGGGAGACTGCTGGTCTCACTGAAGGAAAGGGAAGTGTACCACTTTCCCCTCTTCCTTACCACAGGGGCCTGGGTGACAAATGGAGGCTTTGTGTCCTGCCCATTCTGAGCTGCTGTAGTGGGATACCCAAGCTTAGGCGATTTATAAAGAACAGGAATTTATGAGGTCCAAGGTTAAGGCACCATGTGGGCCTTTCACTGCATCCTTACAACAGCAAGAGACAGACCCCATCCTCCCAGTTGCTTTTTATAGTGACATTCATCTAGTGAGGAGGACAGAGCCGGCATGACCTAAGCACCTCCCCAAAGGCCCCATCAGCCACAGGCTGGGGCAGCCAAGCCCCAAGGGGACCCCTGCCTTTCATTCTGTGCCTGGGCCATGAATATTGTGAAGCCAACCTAGTCTTTGAGAAGGTAGAAGGAGCAGGTCATTGGTGCCCACATGCATTGTACAGAGTAAGAAACAAACCGGTTTGCATTACACTGCTGAGAGTGACTCTATAGGCCACACCGTAGAGTCCAAACTTCATCCATACAGTCCAAACTTCGCTAGACTAGAGGTAGAGAACAGAAATGTAGTTCAGAAGAGAGACGGCTAGGTAGACTGTAAGTATGGCCTTCTATAGGCCACGCCATAGAGTCCAAACTTCATCCTGAAGTCTGCGCGGAGTCACCTAATGTGTTTAGATCGGTGTATTTAAAGATTACTTAGTCCTGTTTGAAGTCGAGACAGCACATCTTGGAAAGATGAGATTAAAGTGGGAGGCCTTTCCCTGGCCTCATCCTCGACTTGCTCACCTCTGTGGGTCTCTGTTACCGTTCTTGGCTTGAGAGCACCTGCCTCATTTCTTCATCTAGAACCTACGTGCTAGGTAATACCTACTATACCTACTTGTCCTGCCAAATACTGCTTGCGTCTCACTGCTCAGGAACCTCCTATGAGTCCAGATTCTGAATTCAATGTGCCTCCTCTGGACCCCTAGGCATCTGTGGTGTTACCCTGCATGACGCTTGCCAACAGTGCCATACTTACAGCCTACCTAGCTGTCTCTCTTCTGAACTAGATTTCTGTTCTCTACCTCTAGTCTAGTACCTCGCACATAACAAATGTTCAGTGCTTGACTGTGTAGCAGAGTTGCCTACTTGTGCAAAACACCTTCTTTCAATGGACAAAAATAGAAGGACTTTTTTAGTCCATAACTAACCCCATCATTTCCCTGTTCCCTCAAACAGTGGCTGCTGGGATCATGTTAAAGAAATGTCTGATTTGGATTAAAACTCAGTCTTTCTGGTAATTTAAATTGCTTTCCCAAGTAGTGCTTTTCTCATAAAATTGTTTCAGGTCCCTTGCACCTGTTTATTTCCCTAAAATGGCATCTGGTGTTACTTGTGCTGGGCAGAGGAAAAAGGGAGGTCCCCTAAACTTCTGTAGGTGTTGGGGTCTGTGCCCTGTGACATCTGCTGGCCTTTAGCATAAAGTCCATCATCTGCCTCATTGGTGCCACGCTGGAGTCTGAAGTATACAAGTGGTGAGTGCATGGTCTGCTCTTTTGCAATGGGGCGTGGTCTGGTGGGCACCAGGTTGATTCTACAACCCCTTACTCCCCACAGACTGCAGATACCTTAGTATCCTCAGGAGGAAAAACCTCCCTCATCATGTTTCCCAACACTCAGCACTTGAGCTTTTTATTGGTACTCCTCATAATACTTCTTTGCCCTCCTTAATTTATCTGAATATTCACAACAGGAAACGCTTTGTCCAGCCTTACCCTCCATGATTTGGGGTTACAAAAACAGTATTATTGATAGTAAAATATGCTTTTTTAAATGGCTATAGTTTGGATCTAGAATTCCCAGAGTCCCACATAGTAAAGGCTTGGTTTCCAGCATGGTGCTGCTGGGAGGTGGTAGAACTTTTAACAGGTGGAGCCTAATGGGAGGTCTTTGGGTCACTGGGAGCATTGCCTACAAAAGGAACTGTGGGACCCTGGTGTCTTCCTCTTGGTTTTGTTTGCTTCCTGGTCATGAGGTGAATGGTTTTGGTCTACCATCTGCTCCTGCTGTGATGTGCTGCCAAAATAACAGGGTCAACCAATTACGGGCTACAATCTATAAATCTGCAACCCAAAAGAAACCTTTCCCCATTAGTCTAACTCTGTAATTCCTGGCACAAACTCTATGCCCTCTTTTAAGACCTTGTTTCTTGAGACTTAAAATTTTCTCATTGTCTTGCTGTGAAACTCAGAATCTATTTTGAAATCCCAACCAGACTGTGCCTTTAAAAAAAAATACTAATGTTACTAGGAATTGAATGCAGGGCCTTTGCATTGAGCTACATCCCTAGTCCCTAATTCTTTTGTTTGTTTGTTTTCACTGGGTCTTGCTAGGGAACTGAGTTGCCCTGGCTGGACTTGCAATCTTGCTTCAGCTCCTAGAGTGTAGAGACTACAGGCATGTGCCACCCTACTTGGACAGAATGTAACTTTACTAGATTGTCTTTGGACTTCTCTTCTAAGCTGTCAAACTTGAAGATGGTAAAACCAGTGACCTTCACTGCTGTTTGATTGCACTGGGGATGGCAGAAAATGCCAAAAACAGAAACACAGAAAAACCCATTTAACAAGAATTTATTCCTGTTTTATTATTGTGTTGGTAATTCCTCACTGAGTGAATTATTTTTTAAATGTTAATTTTAAAAGGACATTTAAATTAGTATAAGAAAGACAGTAATGCTCTGAAGCAATATTTATAAAAAATTGTAATTCTATTTCTTCTGCATTGAATGTAAGAGTTTCCACATAGATTGTTTCATTTAATGTCCTTCAACTCTTAAAACATTTTAATCTCCTCATTCTCTTAAAATGTTTTTAGATGAGGAAATTGAAAGCCCAAGAACTTAAGGAATCTGCCTAAGTGGTGCTGATAAATAAGGAAGAGAATTAGAAGGACCCAGATCCCTGGCTTTTACTCCCGGAAGTTCTTCCCTTAGAATTGCAAAACCACAAATGGACGGGAAAACAGGCTGCACTGAAACTTCATCAGAGAGATAGTGCTGAAGGCATGATATTTCTGTATTCCAGCTACAGGTCTGCTTGTGTTTGTCAGGGTTCTTTGTGACAAAGCTCACCTACCAGTGCCTTTTCATTAGCAGAGTTTTATTTGTCATCAAGCCTCCTTTGAACTCCAGTCCACATCAACATGAAGCTTCCCGTATGGAAGAGAACACGCATTACAGGTGAAGGAACCAGGCAGCCAGACTCTTACAGGACAGACCCAGGCTGCCAACCTCCTCCATGTTGCCCTGAGTCAACACCAATCAGCTATGTTTACCAGACAAGTCCTCAGAGCTGCAGGGGCCAGAAGGAAATCTAATGTGGTCCTAAACTTGGCTTCCCTGTCTACTAAAATCAGCTGCTTCTCATGCGCCCTGAATCCAGCAGTTTTCTCACCAGTTGGGCTCAGACTCTGAGGGCAGAGCAGGAACGTGAGTTTAGGAGTGATGCAAAGGCATTTTTGTGGTTAAACTTCGGTTTGGGGTGAGGTGATGGGAGGTGCCTAGAGTTTCTGCAACTCTGTGCTAGTGTGGTCCCCCCAGGCCATTCTCAGATCTCCAGCACAGACCTAATGACCTTCCTGTTCCACTGAAAGACCAGAGCGTGCGTGCCTTTAAGCAGGCCAGACCTGGTAGAGGGTGTGATGTTTAATCTAAATCTGCCAGCCCTAGGCAGAACTGACCCACATAAGATCCACACCAGTAATGTAGCAGGCTGCATGATATGTGATGGTAGGAGATTAGACGGATGGGGTATCCTGCAGGAGCCAGAAGAAAAACGTTGCCTGGAGGCTAGGTGATTTGATCGAGAAGGCTTTAAACTGGCTGTGGAGGAGGGATGAAAATGCTCAGAAAAACTTGAGAAACCAGTTACTTGGAGGAGACCAGAGCAGGGAGAGCAAGCCCAGCCGAGGAAGGACCTAGTGATTCCCAGGGGAAGGAGCCAGAGCTGCACCTGACAGCATCAGCAGATGTCCTGCCTATGCCAGAGCCCGAAAAGAAGCAAAATGAATCCAAGGCCATCACACAGAAAGGCCGCTCCAGTCTCATGGGTGTCACTGGCAATGGTGGGAGGGAGTCATGGCACACTGGCAGCACTAGTGTCTAACTCAGAGAATCATGATAGGGGCCGCCTCGGCATCTCAAGAGCCCCCTTCACACACACCCCAAAATGCGCCTGGCTGTAGCTGTCACCCCTTCCCTGAGTGTGTGTCCTTTGTTTTGTGACAATGTCAACACATGATTGTGACACTAAGTGCCAAGTTTCACTAAGTTTCTGAGAAACTTATAAGGAGAACAAATTTATTTGGGCTTACAGTTTCAGGGATTTCAGTCCATGATCCTTGGGTCTTTCGACTTTTGTCCCTGTGGTGGCACAGTATGTTACAGCAGGAGCAGACAGCAGAACAACTGCTCACCTCATGGCAGGCAGAAAGCAAAGAAAGAGTCAAGAAGGAACTGGGGTCCAGCAGCCCCTTCGAGGGCATGCCCCCAGGGACCTAATGTCTTCCCACTAAATCCCACCTTTAAAGTGTTCCACCACCAGCTGGGGACAAAGCCTAGAGCCATCACTATGCCAGAACCTGATCCCCAAAGTTGATCAGATCACCCTTTGATGTCTCTCCTCTACTTCCCCACGAATTATTTATTTTAAGGTCTTATCCTCTTTTGCCTAGCTACTTCCCTGGCCTCCCAGCAGTCCATTCAGTCCTACATTCAGTCCCTAGTTTTCCATGCTGTTGCTAGCAGAATCTTCCCAAAATGCATCATCGATCATGTCGTCTCTTCCTGCTTAAAATCCTTCAGAGTTTCTGCTATGGTTTGAGTATGGCTTGTTCCCCTCAAAACTCATGTGGAAATGTGACTTCCAGTGTAATGGTGTTGAGGGGTGGTAGAACCTTTAAGAGGTGCTTAGACCATTAAGGGGGATTAGTGCACTTCTCAAAGGCCTGGGTTAGTTGTCTGAAACAGTTGTTGCAGAGCAAGGCTGGTCCTCATATTTTGTCTTTCCTGTGTGAATCTATTCACCCTTTTGCTTTTCTGCATGTCAGGAGGCTCCGGAGGGCCTCACAGGAGGTGGTCACCTGGGCTTGGACTTTCAGCCTCCAGAACCATGAGTCAGAATAACCTACTTTCCTATCGATGACTCAGGCTTTCGGTATTCTGTTATGGCAACAAAAATGGACTAAGAAAACTCCGTGTGGCTTTGGCATGATATTCAGTGCATTCACTGCTTTTCAGGATCCTTTCTTCGGCTGTCCCCTCAACCTCAGCTCTTACTCCCAGGCTGCAGTGCTCTGTGCTTGGCCATGCTGAGCAGCATGCAGGTCCCACCTATATCCAAACCTGTTCTGTCCTACGCTTGCCCCTGCATCCAGTCCTCTTCCTGCCGAGTAGGTCTTTCCACCCATGGTTCCTCACAGTCTCAAAAGCTTGGTGATCCTCCAGGACTCAGTTAATGAGTCATTTTCTCCAGAAGTCACTGGCCCAACCTACCCCCTAACCTGGGTGAAAGCCCCTCCTTTGGGCTTCCTAGCCCCTGGTTTCCTCTCATACGAAGACCTGTAGCACTTGGAAGCTTCTGTCAGTGGGAGAACGCTGGCACCAGTGCCTGGCTATCACTGTTCTTAGTACAGCTGTGCAGTAGAAACCCACCTGCTGACCACTTTGCACAGGGAGATAAATTCATTCTCACTCCCAAGTATTGTCACCAGTGACAGGTGCTGACTGGGCTTTGGGCAGCCTCCACAGCAGCTGCTGGCCAGTGGGGCTCCAGGAAAGCAGGGAATTTGCCAGACATGCAAAGCTTGTGGGAAACTCTGCCACACAGGTCACCAAGGCAGGGCCTGGCCCACAAAACTCCCTCCTGGGTGTGTTCAGTTGCTTCCCCCAGATCACTGCTCATCTGATTAGCCATCACCATCTTCCGCTTTCCAGGACTGAGAGAAGTTAGATGGCTTCCTCCTTCGTTTCCTTCCTGGGGAGTGGGGTGGACAATCCTTCCTCTCATGGGAAATCAGGAGTGGAAAGTAAGTCTGTCCCCCATGCCAGCACCCAGGGCCTAGGATTTTCACCCTTAATCTCTATCCCCAGGGTTCATCATAGTAGCTAGCACATAGTAGTTGCTTAATAAATGTTTGCCAAAATAACAATAAATGATCATTTGGCTGCTTCTGCAGTGACATAGAAAGGGGGACCTGAAATCAGACAGTCTGGGCTCAAAATCAGACTCCTCCACATACTATGTGACCTGGAGCAAATGGTTTAACTTCTCTGTAATTGATTTCTTTGTCTGGAATATTACTGAATTACCAATGCCAGTGTTTTTAGGATTATGAGAATAAAATGCTTTAGTATATGTAAACCAGTTGGTCAAGTGCTTGGCACATAGTGAATGTTCAGTGTCAGTCTCCTGGCAGGAGCCTAGCAGATAGGATCCAAGATATTGTTCCCAAAGTTAACTAGTCCAAAAAGAATTTTTCTTTGAAAAAAGGAAAAGATTACATGTACATGGATAGGACCCTAGCAAAATTATAAATGTATCACATTACTCTTTCATGGATATTCTAGTTATTTCAGGAAGACTCCAGATCCCTAAGGTTCAGCTATCTACTGAGGGGCTGGAAAATGAAGGAGTTAATATGCGGATGTAAAAATATTTTTAAAAAAGAGACCCACACTTTTTTAAAGATGAAAATATCAAAAATACCTAGGACTCTTCTCATTAGAGGATTATAATTTATAATGTGTCACTTGAAACACAGAAGACCTTTGTGCTATCATCATCTCGCAAGACAAATGAGTGGATGAGTAAGTGTGGCTGAAGCATAATGCTTTTCTCTTCAAACTAACATCCTGGGATCCAGCCTGAACCTAGTCTGCGTCCACCTTAAAATTTATTCACATTTGGCAATGATGGAGAAACCTGGACCCTGTATTTGTGTTCTCTAGAGGAACAGAATCCATAGAAAATAGATGTATAATTATGCCAAGAGTCTCATTAGGTAGGCATACAGGATAGAGGCAGAAGAGTTACAGTGGTCATCTGCAAGATCAGCGGCAGAAGGACTGCAGGGTGGCCACCGGCCCTGGAGAGCTGGAGGACTCAGGAGCAGTCAGAGGTCGAAGGCCTGGAATCTCACCTTCCAGTGCAAGTCTGCGTTGGAAAGCTGAAGGAACTAGACACCAGTGTCCCAAAGCACTGGCAAAGGCCAGAGCTCTTCTACAGAAGAAAGCGCTTCCTTTCTCTGTCGCTCTTTGTTCTGTCCAGGCTCTTCCCCTCAGTTTGCTGACCTACCGTGTCAATCATCCACAGCCCGACCCGGAATTTAGGAACCCACTAGGGGGTTTTTATTCAAGTCAAGTTGCCATACACAATTAAAAATCACAAGCCTCAACAAGAAATATTTTGGGTTTTTGTTATTCATTCGTTCATTTTAATTGAAAAATATTAATTGCATTTATGGGATACAATTTGATGCTTTTATCTGTATAATAATAACACATTGTAACAACAGGATATACTTAACCAGGCGGGGAAATAAGGGTTTCCTGATAGAGAGCAACTCACCTGAAAGAGGGTGAGTTCTTTACATGGATGTGGCCAGAAAGCAGTATGCTCTCATTCACAGGGCAACGGGCGATTCATGCTGCCAGTCAGAAGCCCTCTAGGCCTGTGCGCAGGGCTCCGGCCTGAGTTGTGCTGGAGGGCGCTACCTCAGGGAAGCAAGTACAGAGTGTAAGAGTGAGACAGGTACAGAGCAAGGAACCTACAACCATGAAGCCCACATCGGAGACACCCACTGGAGGCAGGCGTAGGTGAGGACCAACGCCGGCGGGCGGGAAGTTTCGGGCGGGCACTGCTGTGCCTTTATGTCCATGGGATTTTAGGCAGCAAGGTCAGCCTGCTTCCCCTCAGGATGGTACAGTCTGCCTGAAGAACAGAAAGTTACAGTAAGGTAGGCCACGTGGAACTTTGTCCAACAGTGGTAAGAATAGTGGAACACAGGAATTCTAGATCAGACTCTACAACTCCAGGGTCTGTGCCCAAACAGACACTGGAGATGCAAACGGAGACCAGCTACCAGATTCCCAACTCCCCCTCCTCCCCAGATTCCCTGTCTCTAAACAGATGCTGCACCATTTGCCTGGATGTCTCTAGACAGAAATCCCGGTGATGGTCAAGGTGATGAAACCAGATTAGATTATTCCTTGGGAGTCACCATAAATGATAATTAAAAATATTAGACTTGAAGTAAAGGAAGGTAGCCGGCTGGATGCTGGCGACTGAACACACTATTAGCTGGTCTGTTATCTAACAATCTGTGCTTTATACAACTCAGTGGCAAAAAGCAAACAACCCAGTTAGCAAATGGATGAAGGACACCAATGGACATTTCTCCAAAGAAGAGATGGCCAGCAAGCACACAGAAAGACATTCAGCATCACTAATCATTAGGGAAATGGAATCAAAGCCACCACAAGATTCATCCTCATAGTGGAGGAGTGGATAAATAAAATATAGTAAAATATCATTCAGCTATTTATAAAGGAAGGGGAGTCTAATGTATGCACACAGATGACCTCTTAGGACATTGTCCTGAGTGAAATAAACCTGACACAAAAGGACAAACATGATTCCACTCTTCTGAGGCACCTAAGGTAAGCGAATTCATAGAGACAGAAAGTAGAATGGTGATTCTTAGGAGCTGAGGGAAGAGAGAAATTGGGAATTATGTTTCGTGACTACAGAGCTTCAGCAGGGAAATGGAAATAGACTGCATGGAGCTGCATGGGGCTGATGGTCGGACCTTGTGAATATTCTTAATGCTCTGGGTCTGAGCACTTAAATACAGTTAAGAGGGCAAATTGTATGTTATATATACTTTACTATAATTTTAAAAAAGAAACAATATCTGCTTTATGTGTGTGTGTGTGTGTCTGTGTGTGTGTGTGTGTGTGTGTGTGTCTATAAGGTACATGTGTATATAAGCATCTGTTATATAGAAATAGAATCAGATTTCTAAAGAAGTATTCTGAGGTTATGTCATCTGTGCTATTTTGATATGAAAGATGCCTTCCTTGTGAAATTATCATGATAGTAAGTGGCAACTGTTGCTTTTTATGTCTTGATGTGTCAAAAAATATATTGCCCCCGAGTGCTTTCTGGAACATTCCTAGTGTGTATGACCACAGAGCCCCTGGAACATGAGGCTGCTGGCCTGAAGTTGTTCAGAAGCTTCTGAGTCAGGATGCTGGACTTGTAGGACACAGATTCTCACTGTTGGCTGCATGTCAGCATCATCTAGGGAGTTTATAAACAAACAAACAGATGCCTTGGTTTAACGCACAAGGGTTCTAATGCCATAGGCTTGGGTAGCAGGAATTCAAAATGTGGCCAAGGACATGCAGGTAAGTATGGGAGGCAAGCAGCAGGCAGAGGCCTCTGTTTACTTTCCCCCGCTTTGGTTCTCTAATCATATACGTTCTCCTCTTTGTTCAGTATTCCCAGAGTGGAAAACAGACAGAAGAAAAACAAACAGGAGTGAGAAAGGGCAGAAAATGGAAAGAAAGAGTAGCATAACATTTGTTTTATAATTGATTACCTTTTGGAAAACATATCAACTTCCTTTTCTCTTTACACTATTTAAGTTTAGGAACCACTTGGTTGCTAATGATGTGTAATAAAATCTGTTTCTTTTCCTTCTCAAATCATTTGTGAATAACTTTTCATAGGAACAATAAAACAACACGGGGAAATCTCTCAGAAACTGCCAAGGAGTCTTTGGTATGCCTCTTCATTCCACAATTATGACATCATCCAAAACATTTGATCACCCAGAAATGTACTTCCTCTTGGCTTTTAAAATTCCTTGTATACTAAGATACATTTCTAATTATATTCTAAATCAAAACCAGATGTTTTGAACACTTTAACTTGCAACTTCTTCCTGAGACTTGTTTAAAAACTACTAGGAGGGGGGCATTTGGCTTACTCGTTCTGTGTATTTCCCAAAGATAACTTTCTCAAACATTTTTTTCCTGGGAATTTATACATTTGCCTCTAACAGAAGATTGTTTACATCCACTGACCTTTCATAAGGCTTGATTGGGAGTACAAAGAGAAGTCAAGGGTTAATTCTGCGGGCAGTGGTGCTGCTGGAGTTTTCAGTACCGTTTTTGAGAAATAGAAAAGAGCTCTCTAACCGATTACCCCTTTGTTTTCATCAAGTCTTGGCTTTCACCTTGCTTGTCATTAGAACAAGAATGTTTTGCTGTAACCCTCACACTAACTCATGTTGTGTCTTGCCTCCAGCATGCTTACTGCTCATGTAATAGGGAAGTACAAAATAATACAGGAACAATTAGCTTTAACTTAGAATACAAATTTCTTTTCCTCCTGGGATCTTGCCAAATCATTACTAGTTCAAAAACACTATTAGCCTAGATTTGCTTAAGGCTTTCCCACGTCAGAAGCTGCATTAAGCAGGAACTTTCCACTCTATGTAGGGGAAATTCCAGGTTGGGGTGTGAAGGGGAGTCCTCCTAAGGTAGGGCCAAGAAAGGGAGGTTGCCTGGGTTTTCAAAGCTCAAGAGCAATGCTGTTTCTTACCTCCAAGCAATGTCATGGTCAGGGAGAAGTGATCATCCCGCAAAGGCACAGCAGGGGACGGATTGGGACTGACTTCTGTCTGGCCAGGAGATGACCTCAGTAGGAAGGCAGCATTGGAGAAGACACTTTAATTCAGTCTTTTTCCTTTACTCTGGGAGACTCCTGCATGGAAAGATAGAGGGGACACAAGGCAATTAGGCCCTCTGGACAGTGTACAGGGTAGAACAAAACATTTGTCTGGTGGTGCTAGTCTGAAGTAACATACTAGCTCAGGGCTGGGGTGTAGCTCAGCAGCAGAATACTTGCCTAGTGTGCGTGAGGGCCTGGGTTCCATCCTCAGCATGACCAAAACATAGAAGTAAAATACACCAGCACAAAGGAAAAGTCATTTTTCCCAGTCTCATCTTCTCCCTTATTTCCTCTTCCCCTCTGCTTTTGCCGTACAACAGAGATATGACCTCTCAACTTCTCTTTTCTCTTTCTCTGTCTCTCTCTGAGGGTTGCCCCCTCCTGTGGACTTAGTGAACTCACATGTAACCCTTGAGTCCGAGGTAATATACTCCCTCCTCCATGCAGCCCTCCCACCTACCCCACATACCCAAACACATCCTGCACCCACAAAGGGCTTCGATTGTATATCATAATCCATAACCAAATATGGAAAGCAGTATCTAACACAGCCAGAAATACCTAGTCTTGTAGGCTCTTGCAAGCTTCTGAATAGTTAGGAGCAATGAAAATAGACACATTATTTAAGCTTATTATTATTATCTTAAGTTGTTTGACCTATTTTACAGAATAGCATTCTTTTGCTTTTCATCTGTGTTTTTTATTCTAAAGCACATGGAGCATTGCATCTTAGGACATGCATGGTCCAGGGAGTACAGAGCTGGCAGCGAAGGCTAAAGATACCTACACCGAGTTAACTCCAGCACATGCGCATGTGCCATTGCTGAGTTTCTCATTTGTACTGCTCTACACTGAAGGTCACCACCCTGGGAAACAGAAACCCAAGATAGCACTTCCCTTGTTTCCAGAGGCTGCATTCTAAAAATAGAAAATTCCAAGTTATAAAACCAAGAAGTTGAAATCCTGTGTCTTCAGCGTATTTGTGATTGTTTTTCCTCCAAAACAGGAGCCAGGGACTTCCTAACAATTGTACTAATGTAACAGGACTGACTTCATTATCATGTTCGGTTGACAGCTAAGAACATTTCAAGTTTTGCAGAAAAACATTTATCCTTTTCGATAGACTTGGTGCTCTGCAAAAGGACTTGAAAAGGAGGTCGGGACGTTGCCAGAGCTAGGACTGCCAATGCCACTAATACTCCTGTGTGAATCGAGATCTATCGGGGTGGTTCTGTTTTTTTTTTTTTTTTTAGGAGAGAAATCTGAATAATCAAAAACTATCCTTGGGGAATGGGGTGACAAGCACCTGTATAGCATGAGTGAAGCCCTTGGTTTCATCCTTGACAAAGAAAAAGAAGAGAGGTGGACAGAGGATGGCGAGGAAGGAAAAGAAAAGGATGAACCTTGGAGGTCATACGCGTTGAGCTGACAGACTGATAGCTAAGGGGAAGCATATCCTGTAGAAGGAGCTGTTTTCCAGATCACAAATGGACAGCTAGGAGAAAAAAAAAAAGAGAGAGAACAAAAGAAATGTAAAAGTACATTTCAGAAAGAACTCTCTAAGGTAAAAGTATCCTAGGCCAAAAAAAAATCTAAATTGGATGTTCAAAATCTAGGCTAGAACCCAGGAAATCCTACTGGAAAGAATTAAGGGTTAGTGATGAGGAGGACGCTAAAGGATGCCTGATAGAATTTCAGCCTGCCTAGAGGTTAAATCAGGTAATGTCTCATAGGACCTCCAGTCTGACATCGTGTTGATAATGTTGGAGGCACACTGGTGTGGAATGTGTTGCATCCGAACAAGGTTATGTGACTCAAATATGCTCTTAGCCGGGTCTCCCAGACATCCCAGACCACAGCCCCATATTCCTGTGTCCATCCCCAGCCCAGCCTCCCCACCAGCCTTTTCCACTCTGCAATCGGCAAACCCCCCAGCTTGCCCCACCGGCAACTCTACTCCCTTTCCTTCACGGGGACCAGGCTAAGAATGCTCCACAGCCCCAGCAGCTGGAGGCTGTTTCTGTCTCACACATGCACACACCGCTAGGACCCCAGGACTGAAAACAAACGTGTGTTCCTGGATCACCCCTGCCACTTGCACACTGTTTCTCCCCACTGATTGCACAGAGCACTGCTTTCTGTGGGTCATCCCACTAGCTGCCCCCCTCCTCCTCCTCTTCCAAACAACACACACAGACTTGCAGAACCGCCCCCAACACCTCATATGCTTATTAAATCAAAGTAAGTTTGGAAACATCCATAAGTCCTTATAAGATAGAACCTAACAGAACAAAAACAAACTGAAAACCCAACTTAGGAATTTGCTTTTGTGACAAATAGCTGAGTCTCAGCCAAGCACAGCAGCCAAGCTCCAGCCAATCACAAGTGGCCAACTGTCCAAACCACATTCAAATAAGGCAGATGTCTAGTTGTACCCTGTCCAGCTGTCTTTGTACCTCACTTCCGCTGTCCAGACATCACTTCATCCTCTGTGGCTGTAAATATCATACGCATATATAGTGGTATGAAGTGTTCTGTGCTATTTTGGTCCAGAATGCTGCTCAATTCTTCAATTGCAGATAAAAGTCAATTGCTGGCTAAAAAGCTAGATTTGATATAATTTTATCTTTTGTCATACTACTGGTTGTCTTTCTTTCTACCCCAGCTCCTGCAGCATGGCCACTGCAGTGGCCACCACACTGACTTCTCAACCCCTGGACTGCACAGAAGCTCCCCAGAGGCAGGCTACACTCTGGATGCGTCATCATTTTCTTCCCAGGCCCCAACTCCAGGGCCCTCTCACCCACCACACCATCTTGTCCTTCTACTGCTCCTGGACCACAGTGACCCTTCATCTACATCAAGACCACATTCCACTGACCACTCGTTCTCTTTACCATTTTCACTGAGAAAAGAGGAGATGTGGCAGGGCATCTCCCGCTCATTCCCATCCCAAGTCCTATTAGTGCCTCGCACCTGCTTCGCCCTTACCTATGCATTCGCTACCCCGAAGCACCCTTCACCTCCCGCTCAGAGCCACTGCCCACAGTGGACCAACACATTGCAGTGTCTGCCGTCCCGAGACGCAGCCTCCTCCTAACGCAGAAACGTAAACCAGAACGCATTCAGATTTGCTCCTAGGGCCAGTTGTCAAAGGTGCACACATTGCGCAAGCTGCCTGACATCACTGGTATTGGTGAGTCTTTGAGTGTGTTTATCCTGCAAATAAAGGCTTTAGTTTCCCAGGCTTTGGTTTACCAATGTACCTTGGCTCCCTGAATCCTCCTGCTGTTCTTCAAGCCTCTCTCTGCTACCCCTCACCTCAGAGCGCAGCTTTGCAAGAGCTCGGACAACGTTAGAAAAATGCTCCTCCATTCATTTGCTCCTCAGGCCGACTCCAGTCTAGCGTCTGGACTCAGAACACTCTTGTGCAATCCCCCAAACTCTCCCATGTTGTGTTCAAATGTCACCTTTTCCTGTCTTCGTCTGACCTTTGCATTCAATTTACCTCCCCACTTCTTCATTCTGAAACACATTCTTCTCTCAGCCCCTGGAACACAACACTTCTTTTCCGCCTGCCTCTCTTAATCTTCTCTTCCAGGATCCGTTACAGACTTCTCTCTGTGTCCTTCACCCATACATGAGACATCTGAGGTTTTGGCTTCCTGGGGCTCAGGGCTGGACTCTTTTTTCTAGGTGACCTCATCTGGCATTGAGACTCTCATGCTGCTTATATGCCTAGTTTTGTGTTTGTTTTATGAAGGGAAAGATTTTTACAGTATGTGATCTAAAGAGAAACCAAAGGTTTTGTTTTGTTTGAGACAGGGCCTTGCTAAGCACTGGATTACACACGCTAGTCTCACGCTTGCGATCTTCCCACCTCAGGTTCCCAGAATGCTGGAGTTACAAACCTGCACTACCACACCCAACGGTTAAGGACTTCCAGAAGGCCACCTCAAACATTGCCATTCTCTCGACTTCTCCATTTACCTGCCCATTTCCCAGCTCCATATGGTACGTGCTTGGCTTTAAATGTAACAATATGGAACCTGATTCCTTCCACACCAGGAAACCAGGGCCTCTTACCAGCTTCCCCACCAAAGTAACTGGCGGCCCCACCGAGCTGTTTGTCTGAGCAGGAAGCATAGATACTGTCCAGCGACTCTCCCTGCTCCACAGCCAGGGCGGCATCCGGGCCTGTTGGTACTGCCCCGGAGGGCTCCGCCCACTTCCAGCCCCCCCACCTCTCCAGAGGGCCACAAGCCATCATCCGGGCTACCTGCGGCCTGCATTCTCTCGGTGGCTTCCTTGCTAGGCTCAACTTCACTGCCGCCTCACCGGATATACACTCCTCAAGGTCTGTCAGGGCAAACTTCCAAAGCAGAAAATGCTGGGAGTTAAAATGACTTTTGATAATTTTAAAGATACACATAAAAGTATTTCACCATGGAAACTACCAATGGCAAGAATGTACAGACAGTCCCTGACTTCAGCTTTACGATGATGCTGGTTCTCACTTCCAGCAGAGTTTTCAATAAGTTGCAAGAAATATTCAGCTCTTTATCATAATAGAAGCTCTATGTTACTTAATTCTGCCCAACTGTAGGCTTGTGGAAGTGCTCTGACCACAGTTAAGGGAGGAGAGGCTAAGCTGGGATGTTTGGTAGGTTAGGAGATTAAATGCATTTTTTACTTTTGATATTTTCAAGTTACGGTAGACTATCTTAAATTGAGGAGCATCTGCACCCAAACTAATCTGCAAATAAAAGTTTTTGAAATTACAGAGAGAAGAAAAAGTTCATAGAAGATTTCAAATAGGAGTGTGCAGACAAAACTGTTACCTGCTTGATAGAAATTATTCATCTTCTAAATTCCTAGAATTTGCCTCCATAGCATTTTACTCTTTTCATTTAAGGAAATTATTTCTATTACATTAGGTTAAATTTTGAAATAGCCGCAATTTTAAAAACAGCAATGTATGTGGCAGCATTTTATAATTCAAGGCTTAACAAAATCCCTGCAAACGATCACCAGTCCTTTATGCAGTAGCTATTAAATTAAAATTCTCAAATATATTGTCAGCCTGAAATTACCTAATCATAGAAAAATGACTCAACTAATGTTCATCCTTTGCCATGACAAAAAATAAAGTTAAAATTTTACAAAAGGAAAACATCCAAGTCCTGGAAATTATACTGGCCTTCAGTAAGTTGACAGATACAAAGAAAAGTCCTTTTTTACCCTTCAAATTATTTGTAAACTTTCCTTTGAGTTTACAGAATTTACCTATGACTTTGAAGACTCCAGAGTCAGGTGATCTTTTCAAAGCAGAAAACAGGTTATTTTTCAGTTGCATTTCAGATAAGACTCACACTTCTTCCCCACAAGGCTCTGCGTGGTCTGGTTTTTACCATCTGCTCTAATTCTACCCCATCTTCCCTTCCTTCTAACTCCGAAGCTTCAGCTACACCAACCTCCTCTGGGGCTGTGGAACTCTATTCTCTGGTGAGTGGTAGGGTGAATGAAGTGGGGGGAGGGGGGGCTTCTGTTTGTTTTTTTCTTCCCTCAAGACCTTTGCACAAGCTTCCCACAGACGTTTTGGAGCACAAATGGAACCTCAGAGGAGTTGTTCTTTGAAATTAAAGATTCAGGTTTTGTACCCTGTATCAGTCAGTCACTGGTTTGCCTCAGTAAGGGTGGAAAGAAGGTATACCTGACCTTGCAGACATTGAGTACCTTCAAGATATAGTTGTGAGCTCTTCGTAATTGCTGGGGTTTGGTGCATGATCCAGTGAGGGGGATCTGAGTGGGAAGCAAAGGCTCAGGATCACTTCAGGGCAGGATTGGGGGGCTAGATTAAGATTTGATGATTCTTTGCTGCAGGGGACAATTCTTTGTCACAGGGGTGGGCGGTGGCTGTCCCCTGCACTGTAAGATGTTTAACAACATCCCTGGCCTTTGCCTACTACACAATAGTAATACCCCATACCAGCTAGTCTCTCCATATTGGCAAGTGTGCCTCGATGTGAAGAATCTGCCCCTGCCCCAGTGTTCTGTGGTTCTGTAGTGCCCTCACCTAACCCACAGGGGAAGCTGTTAACAGTTGTACTGTTTGTCTGCCAGACACGTCACATCTACACACACATTGGCTGTATTTGTATGTGCATGTACACAGCATATATAGTGGGATGTCATGAGGTTCTCTGAATTTAGCAATGATTTGCTAAACCAAACCTGGGGGAAGCCATAATGAAAAAGAATATTAATGAACTATCCAGCTACATAGCAAAGAGCATTAATAGCAAATAACTGAGTAAGTACCGTGACTGTCATGCTTCCACCTCTGACAAATGAAGAGATAAGGGCAAGGAGTGTGAGTTTGGATGGGGATAGGGCCAGGTAAGATTTAGCTCCGTTGAGCTTGAAGCACTATAGGTTCCCTATGGACATCTCTGGAAGGGGCCAAAATGTCTAGGTCTGGGCTAGACTAGGGTGCTAAGTTTGGGTGTCCTCACTGTCAAGGTCAAGAGCATGCTGCAGTGGGCCCAGAAAGATGCTTAGAGAAAAATAGTAGTTGAGACAAGAGCCATGGGAAGGATACCGTTGATGGAACAGGAGTAGAAGGCAGCTCAGTGAGTACCAGCGAGGTATACCCAGAAAGGAAAAAGGAGCACCAGGGAAGGGTGAGGCTGTACATCATCAAAACAGCTCAAAGAAACCTTTGATCTAAAAAAAAGAAAGGCCTATCACTGCACTGCACTTCCCAAGGACTCTAGATACTCACAAATCAATACCAATGCTACACAAAATAGGTTAACAAAGGCTCCATCCAGAACAGTGATGTACAACCCAGATGGTGCATGAGCACCTGCTCTGGGAGCTTGTTAAAAGACAGGCTCCTAGACTGTAGTGTTGCTCAAGAGGATATGGTTGCTTAAAAGAACCCCATAAGGGGGGTACAGGGGTACTGAGTGTGTGCTTAGCATGCACAAGGCCCTGGGTTTAATCCCCAGCACCAAAAGAGAAAAGAATCTTATGATACAACCCATGAAATGGGAGAAAACATTTTAAAATCATATCAGGAAGAGGGTTAATATCCAGAATATATAAAGAACTTCTAAAACTCAGCAATCATAGGCACTCAATTAAAAAATCAGCAAAGGACTGGATAGATATTTTTCTAAAGAAGATATGCAAGACACCCCTCGGGCCGACCCGCCGCGCGCAGCCAGGAACCTTGTGAGTCAGAGCGGCGAGGCTGGCGCTAGCCAGGTGCTCTTCGCCAACTTTAAGCAGGATAACACCTAGAGCAGTGAAAAAGACAGCAAGAGCAGCTGGTCGCAGATATCTCCGTTTTACCTGGTCCCTAGCTGTTGGTAGTCAGTCCGGTTAGAAATTTTTCTCCCTTTCTTCTGTGGATAAGCTGGAACAGATCTATGAATGCAAAAGCAGCTGAGAGAGATCCGGGGAAGATGGCGACCAGGTGAGCAGCAAGGGAGCGAACCTCCTTAATAAACACCACCAGCTCGAGACAGACTTGGCGAGCGTGAATGCCGGGACCTCGGCTGGGAAGTTTAAACTGGGCGTATTTCTCTGAGATGCCG
>PVLD010014276.1:0-52954 GCA_004027595.1 Dinomys branickii
TGGAGATATGTGAGGCAATTCCCCTTCGTGCAGCCAGGCTAATTGGGTATTGTCTCAGCCTTATAGGAGTTGCAGTGGGTATTAGTTCTATGACTATGGGCGCTTGATTGACGGCCAACCCAGGGGGATTGCTTTCAGCCCATACCGAGGGGATCTCCTGGAGCCATTGAACCAGGAGGTTATCATCTGAGGTCCTATCAAAACGTCTCTCCTCAGGCTCTTCACAATCTTGGCAGTAGAGAAGATGTCCCTCGCCTGTAGGATAAGATGCCAGTACTCTGATTGGTGGGTCTGAGTCAGGCCCCATAGTCACTTGGGGGGCATCAGAAATGAAACTGAGCTGAACCTTAAGTTTATGCATTAAGTCTCTTCCCAACAGAGGGTCCGGACAACCTGGAGCCCATAAGAAAGTATGCTGGACATCAGGACGTTCAGGTCTGGATAATATGGCCTGGTATTGTTTAACAACTTGGGTGTTTCCTGTAGCCCCAATAACCTTTAGAGTCTCCCCAGTGGGATTTCCAAGGGGTTTGGTTAAAACCGAGTGGGCCGCTCCAGAGTCCATGAGGAAATCTATGGGTTGGCCCCCCACAATTAAAGTTAGCCAGGGCTCCAGGGGGCCTGTGGAGCCCTGATCCCCTCACGGTTGATTGAGAAGGGTCTTTGCATCTTTTCGGAGTTTTTCCTGCAGCTTGGGACAATCTCTATGCCAATGGCTGGTCTCTTTACAGTATGCACATTGATCCTTGCCTAAGGGAGGCCTGTTTGCATTTGGCAATTTTCCTGCAGCAGTAGTTGTCCTCTTAGCTTCCATGTTGTTTACTAAGACCTTGAGGACCTTAGTGAGTTTTTGATCCTTGGAATCTTCTCTGCTGTCGAAAACCTTCTGAGCTATCTCCACCAATTGGCTAAGGGGGGCTCCTTCGAACCCCTCACATTTTTGTAGCTTGTGTTTTACATCAGGGGCCAACTGGGACATGAAAGCGATGTTAATTGCTCTCGCATTTTCTGGGGCCCCCAGGTTGATGGGGGTGTATATACAATAAGCCTCCAGCAGTCTTTCTAAGAAAGCTGTGGGAGACTCAGATGCCAATTGTCTTACCTCAGTAACCTTTGATAGATTTGTGGGTCTCCGGGCAGCAGCCTTAAGGGCTCCCAGAAACAGCTGGTGAAAATGGTCGAGAGCCTCCTTACCTGAATCTGAGTTAGGGTCCCAGTCTGGTCGGGTAAGGGGGAAAACAGCATCCTGTCGTCTCGCATCCGCAGTGGGATTTCCGTCCAGATCAAGGATGGTTCACCGGGATAAATTGCGAATGTGTTCACGTTCCTCCGAGGTGAAAAGAGTCTGGAGCAACTGTTGACAATCATCCCAAGTGGGACGATGGGTGAAAAAGATAGATTTTAACAGATTAATGAGGCCCTGAGGGTCCTTAGAAAAAGGGGGATTCTGGTGTTTCCAGTTATATAAATCCGACGTAGTAAAGGGGACATAGACAAAAGCTGGTCGTTGTCCCTCCATGCGTGGTGCCTCACGCAAAGGGAGGAGGGGCGCCGCTCTCATGTCTCCACCTTGACTGGTGGAGTCTGGGGAACCCGAACGATGGCGACAGCAGGTTCGCCTGGGACTCGGGGGAGGGGGATTCTGACGAGGAGCGTCGGGGAGGGCATGCGAGGGAGTGGGTGGTACAGGGGAGGCGGCACGGGAGAATCCAGAGGATCTTCCGGGGCTAAAGGGGGCAAAATGTTACCAGGAGGAAGAGTTGTCTCCTTCTTTGGCTTGCTGTCCTTGAGCAGGGCTAGAAGAGGAAGTTGGCGAGGTTCCTGTTTTAGGACCTGGGTACACCTTTTAACCCATTGTGGGGGGTCCTAGATGAGATTAACCCAAACCTGAATGTAGACAAACTGGTCCAGCTGGGAGGGTGGACCGAAAACTGCACGGCGGACCTTCTGTGCCAGAGACAAACAAAAAGATCCCTCCGATGGCCATCGCCCAGAAGTTATGGCAGGCCACTCGAACTCACAAAATGTGCGGAGTCTTCCGGGGAACACCGGTTCCCCAAAGCTTTGTGACCTCCTGCGAAATTCCTAGAAATGGTTAAGAACCAGTGACAAAGGACTTAGAGACGCGGATGCTGACTGACCCATTCTCTCAAAGACAAAGACAACAAATATTGACAAAATTAACAATCAACAGTTAACAAATTCAGACACTAGATGGCGCCTTGATGCCGTTCTTCGAGACCTAAAAATGGCTGTGGAGGCAAAAAGAACCGGGCGAGCGAGAAAAACGAGGGGGAGAAGAAATTCAGAGTCACAAAAAGGGAACAATCAAAAGGCAAGACCAAACATTCCCTTAACCAAAAGAGAACAATCAAAAGGCAATGCCAAAATTTCCCTTAAACAGAAACTAAACGGAGGGCGTCCTGCTCCACGGCAGCGTGACCTACAAGGTCGGCCGCCCCAAATGTGCTATTAGAAAGCACCAAATCGGCCGATCGAAAGAAAACAAAAAAGTGGGGTGCAAACTTGCCAGGGAAGCGGAGAGAGGCCAGTAGGGATCCCGGACGAACCCCCAAAATGTGGGACCCCCCCAAAAAAAGTGACCCAAAACGAAATCGAGATCTCTCAAAAAGCGCTTTATTTAAGCTGGTACCCAGCAGCGTCTCCATTGCAACGCAGGCAAGGAGAGTGCCAGGTGGGCGGATGGTCGGGTTTTTATGCTTAGCGAGGGCTTAGGAAAGGGGAAGGGTAGGGTGCTTGGAGACGCATACAGAACAGGAAACGGCACAGCAAGTTTAGACATGCAGCTTAAGCAAGCTTTTAGCCCAGGGAGGGGGCAGGTTACAGCAAGTTACAACATGTTTGTCTTGTAGCAACGGGAGCAAGTGACAACATTAACGGGAGCAGGTTACAACACCCACACGCTGCTCAGTGCTCTTCTTCTCCTACTTGGCTCAAACTCCTCCTGCAAATCTTGTTTCTTTTCCTACTTCAATAAAGCTCTGCTACCATTTTTTAAAAAGGCAGTCCACATCAGTGAACAAGCTTTGTCTTGTGTGGGTGTGCACATTTATGAAAATGGACTTTACCCTGAATTCCAGAAACATACACTTTTAGTCACTCAAGGGTAGTTAGAGGACACAGTGAATTTAAACTCAGATTTTTTTGATACAGGGTCTCTTTAAGTCACTATTTTGTCCAGGCTGGGCTGCCTCTTGAGGACTTGCTTCCTCAGCTTCCCAGAACACTGGGATTGCAGGCGTTTGTCACCATGTTAGGACCCAGGTTAAAATTAAAGTCACTCAAGGAACTTCTGAAGATCAGTTTATCTACCCTAAACCAACAGAAACAGAATCTTCAAGGATGAGGGCTGAATATTAGCATTTTTTATTTTTAACTCATGTGTGCTCCAAACTGCAAGGTTTACTAGCCTCCACTTTTGTCCAATTCTTATTGTCTACACAGACAGCAGGGACACCCTTTGGGAAGGGAGAATGTGTCTTGCAACAGAGCAGACCTCGGAGCGGCAGCCGTATCACTGTGCTCTATCACAGAGCTATATTCAAAGCAATTCAGTACTCATATTTTGTTTCAGGTTTTCCTTATTTGAACTTTCTCTTGATAATATTTTAACAGAAAGAACCATGCAACTTAAAGGTTTTGGAATATTTATTCTGTCAACTAGAGAAGTGATGCCATTCAAACTTCGTTAACAGGTGGACTTCCTGCACTTCCTATCATAATCTATCTTCTTGTACCAAAAATAAGTTAATCATTGATTATGGAAAGGGTTTTTCAAAACACTTTTCTAACTGTTATTTTTTATGGAACACGTAGATACCTTCAGTAGTCTTACCACGTGTGGACCCACGTCAGAGTCAACATGTAAACTATGTGTCATTCACTCTTGGAGAAACATCCTGAGAAAGCAGCACGGATAAAAGTGGGCCAAGAGCCAGCAGTATTGGAGACAAACATAGTTAAACATTTCCTTGTCCTTTGATTTCCTGTCCTTTTTTGCGTGTGGGTATCTGTGGAGCCCATCAGAATCTAAAATATTTCAGTTCAGCATAAAATAAAAGTAACAGCTGTTATTGGCATATGTTTTACCTTGTAGAGAGATGGAGAAGCATCCTAAGGGCATCATGCCTGTGCTCAGAACTGACACACACCCTCAGCCTTGCTCGTGCCAGAAGTAAGTGCAAATGATAGCAGATAAAGGACAGAAACGTTTTCTCTTACACTCATGCAAAACACTGTGCAAGGGAGCATCATCGTGCTTTAAGCCTCCACTGTAAGCCAAATGTTTCATTGTGGGGAGAGTGATGAAGAAGGTGAAGTCCCTGGATTCAGATTTCCCACAAAACAAGGATAGAAAAATTCAAGTTATTGGTCAAAAGTCAATAAATATATATTTTAAAGTAGTAGAAGAATTAAAATTTAAAAAAGAAAACTCATAAATGTGAGGCTATTATATATATATATATATATATATATATATATATATTCATGCAAGTTTTCATCCACAAGTATTTTGTAAGAAATTATTTACCTTATTGGAAAGTTGAACAGAGTATCTTTTTGAAATGGGTATTACTTTCCATAAGTTCTGTGTACTTGTACAAATTATCACAATAGTGCAAAGTATAGAGATATACCAGAATAGTGTGTTTCTAATGAGTAATTTTTTAAAAGACCAGAAAAGTGTCCATAACAGATCCATAGTTAAAGTATCAGTGGTTTAAATGGAGCAATATGTCTCTAAATCAGCACCACGATGTGTCTGTCCTTGTGGAAGTTGCCCAATGTGTCAGCTTTCCCATTGCTGGAATTCACTCACACTTTCAAAGAAGAAATTATTTATTTGGCTTAAGAGTGCAAAGGATTCAGTCCATGGTGGATCTGCCAAGATAGGAACATCGTGGCGTAGGAGTGTGGCAGAGCACAGTGGCTCAGTTTATGTTGGACAGGAAGCAGATCAGGGGAACTGTGCCAGAGAGCAAAGGTGTGAGGGACCAGATACACCTTAGTTTCCAAGGTCATGTTTACATGATCCACCCAGACACACCCAGAAGTATACAGATCCCTAGGGGGTTCCTGAGGCAATCCAGTTGACAGTTAATATCCATTTAACAGGATTATATAGGACCTGGGTCAATCAGCAACCTGTGATTCCTGAGTTTTCTCTTCTGTAGTCTCGAAGCCCATTTTAGCCAACCAATCTTCCATAGGATTCAAGAGCTTGTGTAAGAAGTGGTACATGGGAAATGGATTCTCTTAAAAATAATTTAGTTCTATTTTCATCCAGCCAAACTCCTGTCTGTTATAGTACAGTTTTCATTTGTCTAACTGCATTGCAGTCTGTTCTCCAAGGACCTCATTTTGAGATTGGCTTAATGGAGTAATGGAGTTCCCTAACTTCTCAGTTCTTCACTGATTGAGATAGTAGGAGGATGATCAAAGGTATAATCATGGAAGTGTAGCTTTCACATGTTTAGTTTTCATCATGCACATTTAGATTTCTTACTGTCTTAGAACATTTCCAAAATTGTAAATGGGAATTTTGCATTTCATTGTGAGGAGATGTCATATGGTCTTTAATATCTTTGACCTAGAGGTAATCAAAGAAAAGATTATTTGACATTGAGAGGAACATCTACATAAGGTATACATAAACAGACAGTCTCATACTGTTAACAAAAGAATCAATTTTAAACAGATACTAAAAATTTGCACTATAATTATACAATATACATCAGTTTTTTCATGCAAAAGAACAAACACAGTTTTGTCAGTAATACAGAAATTAATAAATTAAACAAAAAAAGTGTTCTCCTACAGGAAAAAATTATGTATAAAGATAAATATATATATATATACATAGCAAAATTAGTTGCTCCAGGGCTCCAGGGCTCCAAGGCTCGCTCCAGGGCTCCAGAGCTCTAGGGCTTCAGGGCTTGCAGAGGATGATGGGGGAGCTCCTGGTCCACCCTGCTGGAAGGATGCTCCCAAGGAAAAGGGAGGAGGGAAAGCAGCAACAGGGCTGGAGGTAGGAAAAGATGCTGGGTGCTGTGCTGTGTAGAGCGGAGCATGTCCAGAAGAGGACGCAGCAGAAGAGACATAAGCGGTGTTAGGGCAAGCACTTGAGGCAGGAGGAGCAGAAGGTTGGTACATTGCCTGCCCCTATGTTCCAAAGGTATACTGCTAGGCTGGTTCATAAGCTACACCAAGGAGAAGAAACAGAAATTATAATTAGTTTCCAGTTTATTCAACAACAACAAACCAAACAACAACAAACAACAAAACCAAAAACTTAGCTCCTCCTATGGAAATTACTATAATCATCTGTAGCAAGAAATTAAAACCAAAACCTGACTTTTATGGGCTGGGGTATGGATCCATTGAAGGCTTACCTGGCATATGTATTGCACTGGATACAATCCCTAGCATCACAAACCAGCAACAACAGCAACAGCAGCACACTACAGTTTTTGTAGTTCCAATAGCCTAAGTATACTTAATTAGCTCTAATATGTGAAAACTGCCAGCCTGGATAGCTACTAGTTATGAAAAGTTTTGAAGCATTCAGCCCTTTTCCTGTCCTAGGAAAAGACTGCACTTGTACTTAACAATCACCAGACAGAACCAGGGAGGAATCCCACAACCCCAAAGCCCCTTTTACAGAAAAAGTCCCCTGGTCTCCAGAACCCTAATGAAGGAGATCTTGACACCACCACATTCTGGGTGATGAGGGAGTCAGAGAGATAGGTCTCTGCAGAGGGTGTCTAGCAGAACTATACAGTTTCTTGTGAGTGCTCTAAAGACAACACTTTCACAGAGAGTGCTTGAGGGAAGGGCTGTACCAAACCTGTATTTATGTTAGATAAGAAAAACCTTAGTGTAAAACACACTCTGTAGGATTAGTTCTTACTGAGTGACAGCCTCTTACTTTTTACAAAAGTTGTTTTGACTTATAGTAATTTTCCTCTTTGATACGATATTTATTTAGACTTTGCTTTTAATTTTGAAGCAATAGGGAAATCTTTTACTTTCAGAGTGCTACTGTTTCCTAAAATTAAAACAAAATAGAAGCATACGCCAAAGGTAGACGCTTGTCTTTACACATCTGTCCAAGGCTGCAGAGTGCCTAAAGCCGAGTGTGCCCGAGCCTGAACTAAGGAGTCTGGTGTGGTCACCAGGCATCCCTGCAGGTGTGCTGACTGCAGCAGATGCACTACTACCATACAGAATGCAGGTAATGGTGAGGCGGCACCTATGTGGGCACGCTGTACTTTCTGCTCACTTTTGCTATGAATATAAAACT
The DNA here is from genome assembly GCA_004027595.1 of Dinomys branickii. Lineage (NCBI taxonomy): Eukaryota > Metazoa > Chordata > Mammalia > Rodentia > Dinomyidae > Dinomys > Dinomys branickii. The sequence goes on from PVLD010014276.1 coordinate 7,325, forward strand.
ACTTAAAAGACAAAGTCTTCAAAAATAAAGAACAGTAACAAGTAACTACCCATTGAAAACAATTGTGCAAAAATGATTTGTACTGACTTGCTCGAAAGAAAAAAATTGAGTATGAAATAAATTTTGTTTTAGTTTTTTGAGACAGGGTCTCACTTTGTAGTTCAGTCTAGCCTTGAAATCCCCATGTAGGCAGGTTGACCTTGAACTCAAGGTGACCTGCCTCAGCCTCCAGAGCGCTGGGATTACAGGCATGTGTCACCACGCCTGCCTCCAAATAATTTCTAAAATTCTATTTTATAATCAATGAGGTATTTAATCCTCCTTAACAGGTCTTAGCAATGATGTCTCAGGGACAGAAGCCAATACCTTGAATAGGGTAACAGGGAAGCTCCTTCCCAGCATTCTGATTCAGGGCAGCTTTCAGGAAAACCCTGTTCCTCTACAGAATTCTACGTAGAATGATTCCTGCTTTATTTGCCAAAACTGATTCAATTATAGTTTTGGTGCTTCAAAATAGTTACTATCTGAAACACAGTCTGCTGTGAACGACTTCAGATCACACTACTTACATTGTGGCTGTGGGTAAGGTGGTACATGGCTGTGCATATGACCTAGAGATGGAGGAAGCTAAGCAGCAGCATTTGGATTGACATTTCCATGCATTATGATATCTGGGGGTGGAGGGTTTTCTACCTAGAAAAGATTATGGTACAAAAAAAAGGATGACATTTGGGACCAAGATATAAACTTACAGGTGGCTTTCTAATCTCTGAAATGGAATTCAATGTTTATTGAAAAAAAAGAACAACTTCACTGTGTATTGTAATGGCCCAAGTACCCAGCTGCTTGCTAGACTGACCCCATGCTTGACCCCTGATTCACCTCAAACAGCTAAAGTCCATGTACGGTAACATAATTATTATTTAAAGTTCCTTGTTCTTTCTCAGAAAAAATTCAAAGAGCATTGCCTGTCCCTGCCAGAAACAGGACGGTTACCCAAGCATGAAGTCCCTGCTACACCTGTGTATTCATTGTGGTTTTCGTCTTTATAAGCCCTGCATACAATGGGCTCGGGGCTCTCACTTCTCAGCCTTGAAACAGAGGCATGAGTGGGGGTTCAACTATTAAAAGCGCTATTAAATTCTAACTTGGCTGTTTGGGAGTTTATTGTTCTCGGACCCGTCTCATGTATAAATTACTTTCTGAGCAACACATTCTGAAAAACTTAAAGATCAGACAGGCCCAAAATAATAACTGCAATGAATAGGAAAGATCCTAACACATTTGTACAGTAGTATCAACAGTATGATGCTAAATCGCCAGGATTATCTGTCTCTATGAATTTCCATCCACTACTCTACAACCTGAAAATATAAGTAATAAATGCCACAAAGGAGATTTTAGTTTTCTATTCCTTCAATGCCTAAAAAAATTAAATCAAAGAAAGAAAAATAGAAAAGAAAAAGGTCTTCAGTAAAACCATCAGATTTATACTACTGCTAGAATCTTGAGTTATTATTTTTCTAGCTCAAATCAATTTAGAACTGCAAAAGGGGAGAAGAGATAAGGAAATAAATTGTCCTAAAAGTTGCCTCTTGCATTTTAAAAGCAGTAACATGCAATGAGTAGGAGGATGGATGTGCAGTAAGGGTGAAGGACATGGGGGGCAGGGCTATATAACTACATATGTCAGTAAGCAGAGCCCCACTCACAGTGGAACAGTGAAGGGTGTACCTGTGTGTCAGAGGGAGAGGCTGTAGGTGGATGGCTGGGAAGGGCAGTAGGGCTTTTGTTACTCCACATAGTAGCAGTAGGGGCATTTCTAACCTGCATCGAACACAGAAATACCAATCACAGAAAATAAAAATGAAAATGTTAAAAGAATAAAACAACCCAATAAGTACTAACAGCCAGAGGCAAAGCAAAAAGTAGAAACAGCAGGATAACACACATTAGTCCGACGATTGCTTTCAGTGTAGCAGGGACCCCAAAAGAAAAGCAGAGAAAAAGGAGAGAAGCAGGGAAAAATCAATACAAAAACCTAATCAAAGCAGAGGAACAATGGCATTCATGCATCAAAAATAAGTGGGGAAAATTAGATCCTCCAAGTAGGGGGAAAAAGACGTTGTGGAAAAACTATTATGTTTGAAGCATTAATATGATTCATGCTACTAGTAATCTGCACACACATTGTGGGAAATTCCCTTTTCTGGGTTTCATTAGAGCCATGAAAATCAAGTTAGTTGCACACAAAGCTTTAAAAAAATCACACAATGAGAGAACACTGAAGCTGAGCATTAAAAGTCACCCCTTCTTTGTATAGAAAAGCAAAACTGTGCTGGCTGAAGTGGGAGTGGATCTCCTACTAAGCTGGACTCCCTCTTATTCCTTTACCGGCCTATAAACACTCCTTTCAAACAAGCATTGTCTTCATTCATTCACCGGATGATAAACTTTAATCAAGAAAATCACTAATTTGTGATTCAATTCATTTTCCTTTTCTAAAACAGAGTCTCACTATGCAGTTGAGGCTCAGAGTGATCCTCCTGCCTCAGCCTCCCAAGTACTGAGATTATAGGTGTGAACCACCACACCCAGCTATTTTTCCTTTATTACATCTTTCCCTAGAAAGACAGATAAACCTAAAGACAGTAACCATTGTCTTCTTCCAATGTACAGCCTGCCTTGCTTCGGTGCCCTGCAAGACAGCCTGGTCTAAACACAAGATGCTTGAACATTCTAACCTCAATTTGGTCATTAAGCACTGTACAGCGCTGAGAAATGAAAACTCTGTGTCTTCAGATGTGGGTGGAATGCCTGAGCTGTCTGCCTCAGCTTTCCCAGCCATCACTGACCTCCCCATGAAGTCACTTCCTCAGACTAGGACCATCTTCATGAGGCTCACTTCCTAAGGCTGGTACAGCCTCCAGGAGCGTGGGGAGTTCTGTGTACTTTTTTCTCCAGCAGACTCCCGACAACTAGAACAATGCCAGGAATCCAGAGCAGGGTCTCAACAAATATTTGTCAAATAAATGGGGGGCAAAAATCGTGAGTGTCCCAGATGGGACAAACCCAAAACAAAAGGAAAGAAAAGCGAGTGCTCCAGCCCTCCTGACCCGCAGAGGGAGACCCAGCCTCAAACACAAACAAAATGAAAGCAAGCATCCTAGACAGGTGACAGATTAGCCAGACGTCACCCTCTTCACTTCTGGTGCAAAGAGTATGATTTTGTTTTTACATTTTCTGCAATTGTATTTATTTGTTTTGAGATGGGTAGAACTCTCACTACATATTCCAGACCGCACTTGAATGCAGACCTTGTCTCAGCCTCTTGAGCGCTAGAATTAGAAGTATATGCAACCACCATCAGATAGTTTTCTATGATTTGATTTGATTTTATAATTTTTTTATTTTTTAAAGTGTAAAAGAAAAAGAACAACATCAACAGAAAAGAGCAAAGCATTAACAAAGAGACACAAAGGAGCACAATAACAGTATAATCAAAATTGAATTATAGACAAAGCAACAGGAAACAAACAATAGTTGTTGAATTACATATTGATAACTTCAAAGTGTGTGCTCAGGAAAACATGTATAGACATACAAGATTGATCAAAAAACCAGTCATCAACTATTCCTAACCGTAAAGTGACATAAGACAATAGTGGAACCATGTTAGCCATCCTGCACATATGTACATACATACATACATACATACATACATACATACATATTTGCCTCTTTCTTCCTTTTCTCCTTTCCCTCATCCCATCTGTTCTTTACTTTTGAACAGATTTCCTTCATGCTTCTTAGTTTATATTCCTATCCTCAGGTTCTTACACCAGTGACACAATACATTGCTTGCATATGTACCTCTGATTTATTTCACTTATGAGTATGGTGTCTAATTGTGACCATCTGCCTACAAAGGCCCCAAATCTGTCCCTCTTTATACCTGAGTAATATTCCATTGTATAAAAATGCCACAGTTTTTTAATCCAGTCTTCTGTGGATGGACATTTGTGTTGCTTCCACAATTTAGCTATTACAAATTGCACTGCTATAAACATGGGTTCACATATATCACGGTGATATGATGTTTTCAGATGTTCTGGGAAAATACCCAGAAGGGGAATAGCTGGTTTGAATGGAACCTCTAGACCTAGTTTGCTGAGAAATCTCCGAAAGGGTCTCCACAGTGGTTGCACCAGTCTGCAATCCCACCAGCAGTGCAGTAGAGTCCCTATTTCTCCACAGCCTCGCCAGCAGTTATTGGACGATTTCTTAATACTGGCCAATCTTACTGGGGTGAGATGAAATCTCAAAGTTGTTTTTATTTGCATTTCTTGAATGACTAAAGATGTAGAACATTTTCTCATATATTTATTTGCCATTTGTATTTCTTTATCTGAGAAGTGTGTATTCATCTCAGATGCCCATTTGTGGATTGGGTTTTTTAATTTGGACAGGTACATGTTTTTTAATTCTTTGTATGTTCTAGATAGAAGACCTTTGTCTGAGGGACAGCCAGCTAAGAATTTTTCCCAATTTGTGGGTTTTCTTTTTACTTTGCTGGTGATTTCTTTAGATGTGCAAAAACTTTTCAGTAGGATGAGATCCCAGTTACTGATTCTTTGAATTGTTTCCCTTGCAGTTTCATTTTTGTTCATGAACTCTCTGCCTACTCCTATGTCTTCAAGATTTTTACCTACTTTCTCTTCCAATAGATTTAGAGTTTCTGTTTTAATATTGAGATCTGTGATCCATTTTGACTTGAGTTCGGTGCATGGTGATAGACTTGGGTCTATTTTCCGTTTTGGGCAAGAGGCAAGCCAGTTTTTCCAGCACCATTTATTAAACAGGCTATCTTTTTTACAGTGAGATTGGTTGGCCCCTTTGTCAAATATTAGGTGGCTGAGTGTGTTTTTCATTGCGGCTGCATGTTCCAGTCTGTTCCATTGATCCTCAGGTCTGTTTTTTAGCCAGTACCAGGTTGATTTTATTACAGTTGCTTTGTAGTATAATTTTAGGTCAGGGATTGTGATTCCACCTGACTTGTCCTTGTTGCCCACGATTGCTTTTGCTATTCTGGGTCCCTTATGCTTCCAGATGAATTTAAGGCATGTTTTCTCTAGATCTGTGAGGTATGCTAATGGTAGTTTAATGGTAATTGCATTGAATCTGTACAACAATTTTGGTAGTATGGCCATTTTCACAATGTTGGTTCTTCCTAACCATGAGCAGGGTATTTTTTTCCTTTTATTGAAGTCCTCTTTGATCTCTTTATTCAGCGTACTGTAGTTTTCACTGAATAAATCTTTTACAGTCTTTGTTAGATTGATTCCTAAATATTTCCATTTTTTGGATGTTATTGTAAAAGGTATGGTGTCCTCAATTTCTCTCTCAGTCTGTTTGTTGCTCGTGTATAGGAATGCTATTGATTTTTGGGTGTTGACTTTGCATTCATCTACTCTGCTGAATTTGTCAATTAATTCCAGGAGTTTTCTTGTGGAGTTTTTGGGGTTCTTCATGTAAAGTATCATGTCATCTGCAAATAGTGATAGTTTAACTTCTTCCTTTCCTATCCTTATTCCTTTTATTTCTCTCACTTGTCTAATTGCTCTGGCTAATGCTTCCAGAACTATGTTGAATAGGAGTGGTGACAGTGGACATCCTTGTCTTGTTCCTGAGCTTTCAGTTTTTGTCCATTTAGTATGATGTTGGCTGTTGGTTTGTCATAGATGGCTTTGATCAGATTGAGGTAGAGGCCATCTATTCCTATTTTTACTAGGGTTTTTAACATGAATGCATGTTGGACTTTATCAAAAGCTTTTTCCACATCTATTGAGAGGATCATGTGGTTTTTGTCTATGGCTGTGTTGATATGATGTATTACAGTAAATGATTTGCAAATATGGAACCGTCCCTGCATTCCTGGAAGAAATCCAACCTGTTCATGGTGTATAATTTTCATTATGACTCGCTGCATTCTATTTGCTAGTATTTTATTGAGTATCTTTGCATCTATGTTCGTTAGAGAGATTGGCCCATAGTTCTTTTTCTTGGTTGGGTCCTTCTCTGGTTTTGGTATCAGTATAATACTTGCCTCCAGAAATGAGTTAGGGAGAGTTGCTTCCTTTTCAATTTCATTGAAGAGTTTGAGGAGTGTTGGCATTAAATCTTCTTTGAATGTTTTATAGAATTCTGCTGTGAATCCATCAGGGCCTGGACTTTCTTTTGTTGGTAAGTTTTTAATGATGTTTTCAATCTCTTTAATGATATTGGGTTGTTCAGGGTTTTTATATCTTCCTAATTCAATTTTGGTAATTCATATATTTCTAGGAATCTTTCCATTTCTTCTGAATTTTCTATCCTATGGGAGTAAAGATTTTCAAAGTAGGTATTAATGATCTTTTGAATTTCTGTGGGATCTGTAGTGATTTCATCCTTTTCATTCCTTATTGCATGAATTTGAGTTCTTTCCTTTCTTTTGTTGACAAGGTTGGCTAGGGGTTTATCAATTTTATTTATTCTTGCGAAAAACCAACTCTTTGATTCACTTATTTTTTGTACAGTTTTCTTTGTCTCAATTGCATTAATTTCTGCCCTGAGTTGTATAATCTCCTCCCTTTTTTGGGCTTTTGGTTTGGATTGTTGCTCTTTTTCTAAAAGTTTGAGGTGTAGCATTTAGCTATTTATTTGCTCTCTGTTTTCTTTATATATGAGTTCATTGCTACAAATTTTTCTCTGAGGACTGCTTTCATTGCATCCTACAGATTCTGAGAGGTTGTATTTGCATTTTCATTTGTTTGTAGGCATTTTTTAATTTCTTCTTGAACTTCTTGTGTGACCCACTGGTTATTCAGGAGGTTGTTGTCTAATTTCCAAGTACTTATGCGGTTTTTGGAGTTCTCTTTTTCATTAATTTCCAATTTCATTGCACTGTGGTCAGATAATATGCATGGAATAATTTCAATTCTTTTGCATTTAGGTAGATATGCTCTATGAGGTAGAATGTGGTCAATTTTAGAGAAAGACCCATGTGCAGCTGAGAAGAATGTGTAATCTGATGTGGGGTGGAACATTCTGTATACATCTAGTAAGTCCATTTGTTCACATTTTTGTTTCAAGTCTGTTGTTTCTTTGCTGAGTTTTTGTCCAATTGACCTGTCTCTTTGTGTCAGAGGGGTGTTTAGGTCCCCCATTACAATTGTGTTATTATTTGATTTTTCACGTCTGTTAACATTAGACTTGTAAAGTTTGGCGCTCCATTATTTGGTGCATAAATATTTATGATTGTCATCTCTTCCTCTTGCAGCTTTCCCCTAGCTAGTATGTAGTGACCTTCTTTCTCTCTTTTTGGTTTGAAGTTTACATTGTCTGCAAACATAATACGTATCCCTGCTTTTTTCTGGGAACCTGTTGCATGGAGAATTGTTTTCCATCCTTTAACTTTCAGCCCGTGGATTTCCTTTTGAATAAAATGTGTTTCCTGTATACAGCATACCACTGGATTATGTTTCTTAATCCATTCTGCCAATCTGTTTCTATTTGATTGGTTAATTGAGGCCATTTATATTAATGCTTATAATGGTTATAGGTTGGCTTATTCTTGTCATGCTATTTACTTGTTGTTGTTTTCCTACTTTTGCTCTCTGTTTACTTGCTTGTTCTGTTTGAGGGTTCCTTTCTATTGTTGTTCTTGAGATTGTGACCAATGACAGGGGACCTGCCATTCTTTCCAACACTTCTGTGCCTTGTGGGATATTAATCATTATGCCAGCATTCCCTACAATCTTCAAGAACAAGGTCTGATGAAGAAGGACACATGCTACTCTTAAATTTATGTTAGCTAAACAAAAAGGGGGACACAGGAACAGAAGTTCACCACACCAATTACTGCATAAAGCCCTATTCACTTTAAATGATTTAGATATTCATAAAGATTTACCCACTACAGCTACAGAAAAGTTTTGGGCCAATTTCATTAAGGGGCCACCAGAAAAAATAGGACAATGTATCTTGTGGAAATATATTCTCACTAAAATATGGAAAAGAGGGATTATTCAAATTTGGGGTCAAGGATTTGCTTGTGTTATTACAGACTCAGGACAAAAAATAAGGTTACCTCCTAGAAGAATTAAACCTCGACATGAGCCACAAAAGAGTCAGATTCGATCTGAATCCTCCAGTGGAAGAGATGAGAGTGATATCACTACAACACCATCCCCAGACACCAACCAGGAACACTCCGTGAGCACAAGCTCCAACCTGGGGACAGCTTAAGAAATTAACCCACAATGCTGAGGAGCTACTGGACTCCACTGGACAAGAGTCTACAGCTGGTAATATGTTTCTAGCCATGAGGGCTGTGATATACTTAATATGGAAGGAGTACTCAGCTCTCTTTTTCAATGAATTCTCCTCATTACACACAAGCATGTATTTATCTTCCTTATAATATCTTGACCAGGGAAGGAAAATGGTTTGCCTCTGAACTCTTGCTCAGGCTTACTGATTGTACTTCTCATACCTCTTGAAATGATTCTATACCATTTAATTATTCTAAAAATTGTGTGTGTGTGTGTGTGTGTATGTGTGTGTGTGTGTGTGTGTGTGTGTATGTGTAATATATATGCTTAAATATAGAACAGGAATCTGGATACCCGTCAATTTAGAAACAGCATGTCACCAAAGCCTAGCTACATACATGTTGCAAAATTTTAGAGTTAAGCAAGAGATTTGTATGAATTCTGTTTGCAAATGTATCCTTCCAAAAATTTCTAAGAGCTCTCTGCCAATTGACAACAAAATCTGACTAGTCTATTTAAATTACAAATTTCTAAAACAGTAAGTTACTGCAATTCAACTTAGTCAAAAATATATTGGAGTGCACTCTGATTTTGTAAAGATGTTTGTTTGTTCTGTGTATTTGTTTACGTGTTTGCCTGTCATTCAGTGAACAGCTGTTCCCCTTTCTTTCGAGCTCAACAATTTTTCTTTTATCATTTGCTCTTAACACAATGGGGTCTTAGATTTTAAAGCATGCTTTCTCCTGAGTGACCAGCTGCTTTAAATGATATCAAAATTAAGATATTTAACTACAGTCCTCAGGATGAGGAAAAATTATTGGGTCAGACTCCAGTTGGTGAATAGAGGAATGGCCAACCTCTCTTCACTAATAAAGAGCCCCCAGTGATCTTCACAGTCTCTTCGGAGACACTACAATCATGGGGTCATTTGGTCAGAAGAAAGTTTTTCAGTAAAATTTTACAGTAAGGTTTTCTGATTATAATATGTTATTTGGTCCAAAAGTAAACTGAGAAACAAAATAATGACAATTTGTTGTTACTAATTTCATGGTGTATAAAATCTAATGATGCCTTCCAAATGTACGGTACTCTAAAATGTAAAACTGCAATTGTTAGACATCTGCCTTTCTCTTGTGCTTCAGATATGTAGAATAAGAGGTTCATGTCAGATCAACATAAAGTTATTTAAATGATACTTTCTTGACAAGAACTGATGTGATGTACACGCTACGTATATGCCAGTACATTTAGAGATGCTTGGACATTAAACAGCCCAGACAGTGTTATCAATTTCTTCTCTGTCAGCAAATTGGATGAATGCTTCTTATTTATTACGTAGGGTCAATTGACCAAAAGGACAAAGTTACCCCAATATTTATATGTGCTTTTTTTTTTTTTCGGTACTGGGGATTCAACTAAGGACCCTGCGCTTGCTAGGCAAGCGCTTATTCCAGTGAGCTATATCCCCAGCCCCTATATGTGCTTTGAATGTGTTTCAAAATGTGTTCAAATGTTTGCATGTTATGCATTTCAACATATTTCATAAGTGTCATCATGCCTGCTGGGTTACAATACTATGTATGGCTCTTTGGTTACAAATTTTCTTTGTAAAATTATATATCTGCTGTCCCTTAACAATCCATAGGGCCAGGGATTCCACTACTAAAATATTCATGATTGCCATGTAGCAATGTTATGTATGGTTTTACTTTCTACATGCCTATATAAAAATATGTAACTCCTGTCTGTTAACTTTCTAGGAGGATTGAAATATTAGTAGACCCATGGTGGTTCAAAAATAATGGCTGCATTTGTATATTGTAAAGTGTTTGTTGTTCAGATCAGATTGTAATATGAAGCCTACTGCCTCCCTTCCAATGTTATGTCATTACCCTTCTCTGCTGGATGTGTAACTACTGAGAATTGGAGGTCAAAATATAGAGAGAAAATTGGGGCTAGAGAACAGCCGGTATTTTGGTTACGCCCTCTGAGGTGGGTATGGACTCAGGATAAATGAGCACCTCTGCTGTGACGTTCTACAGTTCGGTTGAGTCCCTGATTTTCTGACCAAGAAGATTAGGGGACCACACAAGAAAGTAATTCTACGGTACGTAGTGTGCTTAAGGAGAGTGGCCAGGAGACAAAAAAATCTCTCTGGCTTTCACGGAAAGTCCCTAGGCCAGCAAAGACCGTGACTCACCCAGATGGCTGACACTGACAGAACATCAAGATATGCTGCACTTGGCTCCAAGAAGACTCCTGAGGAGACTTTAGTGATCCTGATAGATAGTAAAAGGTTAAATTTTCCTTTCTGCAAGTTGCACTTTACCTTGGTCTTAGGCCTCCAGCAGAAAAGTGTGATTACTAGATGTAGACGGATGATTAAACACTGGGGGGTGGCGGGGGCGTGGAGGTGAGTGGGCACATTGGTGGTGAGGTGGTGCTCCTGATCAGGACACCTGCGGGCCCAGAGAAGAGACCCCGCACCTTCCTGGGCAGCCTGGTGTGGGTCCTGCATGAGGCGGGATGAGCAGATGAGGGGGCGGGACGGGGTGGGGCCTGGAGGCGAGGGGCGGGCCAGGGGCAGGGTCTGGAGGCGAGGGGCGGGCTGGAGCAGGACCACTCCCGCAATTCTTCCCCCTTGCCAGAACTCTGTCTCTCTCCCTGAGGAGCACATTTGCTCTTTGCTGACAGCGTGAGAGAGACAGTGATCACCCTGTATGTGCTAGCCAGTGCCAAGGACATTCTTTAGCTCATCTTTCATTGTAGTGCCGGAGGCTGTGCCCGAGTTTCACACTGGAAACTCATCTGGATCAAATCTGCCTCTGCTCAGAATTCGGAAAAAGGAAAAAAATGGACATCCAAGGGCCAGAAGGAGAGCCCATTCTGGCTGTTAAGACTACGGACTATTGCCTCAGGGTACAGTGAAACTCCTGCTAGGCCACAGCAGTCTTATTTTAAAAGGCCTGTAGGTTTTGCCTAGTGTTACCCATACTGATTACACAGGTAAAATCAAGGTTATGGTTCAATCTTCTCGAAACACTTTGGTGCCTGTTGGGTTCAGAGATAAATTGGATTACTTCAAGAAAAAACATTCTGAAGGGCTCTCCCGGACAGAAGTACAGATGGCCTGCAGGTGTGCAGTTGCAAGTCCACAGGTTGTGATCGCTATGTCCTGACAGATTGGAGATGTTAAATTGCTGACCTGGAGAGTTGCAAAATCGCCATTCTCTTTGGAATAGTTTAAAAAGAAAGAAAGAAAGCCTCACAGAGAATAGAAGGAAATTTTAAAACTCTACAGCTTTTACATTTTCTCCTGAAGGTAATAAATTTAAAAGGTTGTTTCCATCCCCAGGAGAAAAGTCTGTGGCCGGGGAGACCGAGGAGACAGGGGGCAGGTGGGCCGGCATCCCAAGCTATCCTGGGGAGGCAAGCAGGCAGGCAGGTGAGCCCGGGGCCACAGACAGCACATGGGTTGGCCTCCCCAACTAGCCCAGGGAGGCAAGCAGGCAGGCAGGGGAGCCCAGAGTGGCAGGGCGCAAGCAGGCTGGGTTCCCCAGCTCTACTGGGGAGGCAGGGAGGCAGGCAGGGGATCCAGGGGGCCAGAGGGAAGGCAGGCTGGCCGCCCCAGCTAGACCAAGGAGGCAGCCAGGCATGCAGGGAATCCCGGGAGTTCAGGTGGTAGGCTGGCCAACCTCCCCAACTTGCCTGGGAATGCAGGCAGGCAGGCATGGGAGGCCGGGGAGGCAGTGGGCATGCAGGCCGGCAGCCCCAGTCAGGCCGGTGAGGCAGGCAGGCAGGCAGGGGTGCCTGGGATGGAAGGGATCAGGCGGGCCGGCTTCTAGCCAGCCCAAGGAGGCAGGGAGGCAGGCATGGGGGCCCGGGTCAGCATGGGGCAGGCGGGTCGGCCTCTCCAGCCAGACCGGGGAGGCAGGCAGGCAAGCAGGGGACCTCGGAGCAGCAGGGGGAGGGCGGGCCGGCCTACCCAGCAAGCCAGGGAAGGCAGGCAGGCCGGAAGTTGACCCCGTTCCACAGATAGACCAGCAGTCACTGCTCTGCAGTTGACCAGTTGGCCCCACTCCACAGGTCGACCCACTGTTCCTGTTCTGTAGGTCTACCAGTTGTCCCTGCTCCACGCCAATCAACCAGTTGACCCTGCTCAGCAGGTCAACCAGATGTCCCTGCTCCACAGGTCGACCAGCTGTGCCTGCTCTGCAGGTTGAACAGTTGTCCCTGCTCTGTAGGTTGACCAGGTGTCCCTGCCGGGCAAGTTGACCAGCTGTCCATCTTCTACAGGTGGACCAGTTGTCTCCACTCTGCAGGTTGACCAGTTGTCCCTACTCTGCGACCAGCTGTCCCAGCTCCACATGTTGAACAGTAGCTCCTGCTCTGCAGGTCAACCCGGTGTCTCCCTCTGCAGCTCGACCAGCTTTCCCTGCTCTGCATGTCGACCAGTTGTCCCCACTGCAAATGTTGATCAGTTGTCCCTGCCCTGCAGTTCAACCAGTTTTCCCCGTTCCAAAGTTCGACCAGCAGTCCCTTCTTTGCACATCGACCAGGCAGTGATCCAAGCAGCAGCAGGGCATAGGCAGGCCTGCATCCCCAGCCAGCCCAGGAAGGCATCCAGGCAGGCAAGGGAGCCCGGGCCTGCAGGGGTGAAGCATGCCAGGCTCCCCAGCTAGCCCCGGGAGGCAGCCAGGCAGGAAGGGGCGCCTGGGGGGCATGGGGCAGGCGGTCCGTCCTCTCCAGCCAGCCTTGGGAGGCAGGCAGGCAGGCAGGGGAGCCCGGAGAGACAGGGGGCACACAGGCCCACCTCTCCATCTAGCCCGGGGAGGCAGTCATGTATGCAGGGAAACCCGGGGCATCAGGTGGCAGGCTGACTGTCCTCTCCAGCTAGCCCGGAGAGGCAGGCAAGCAGGCATGGGAGACCGGGGCGGCAGGGGGTAGTCAGGCCAGCATCCCCAGCCAGGCCAGTGAGGCAGGAAGGCAGGCAGGGGAGCCTGGGGTCACAGAAGGCAGAAGGGCCGACCTCCCCAACTAGCCCGCGAAGGCAGGCAGGCAGGCAAGGAAGCACGGGGGGGGCGGGCAGAGGGAAGACGGGCCGGCCTCCCCAGCTATTCTGGGGAGGCAGCCAGGCATGCAGGTGATCACGGGGCATCAGGTGGCAGGCTGGCCAGCCTCCCCAGCTAGCCCAGGGAGGCAGGCACGCATGCAGAGGAGCCCGAGTTGTCAGGGGGCAGGAAGGCCAGCATCCTCAGCCAGGCTGACGAGGCAGGCAGGGGAGCCCGGGGCCACAGAGTGCAGGCAGGCCCGTCTCCCCAACTACCCCGGGAAGGCACCAGGCATGCAGGGGACCCCGGGAGAGCAGAGGGAAGGCAGGCCAGCCTCCCCAGCTAGCCCGTGGAGGTGGAGGCATTCACGGAGTCAGGGGAACTCGGGACCGCAGACAGCAGGCGGGTTGGCCTCCCCAACTATCCCAGGGAGGCAGGCAGGCAGGCAGGGGAGCCCGGGAGGGCAGATGGAAGTCGGGCCTGCCTCTCCAGCTAGCCTCGGGAGGCAGCCAGGCATGCAGGGGATCCAGGGCATCAGGTGGCAGGCTGGCTGGCCTCCCCAGCTAGCCCAAGGAGGCAAGCAGGCAGGCAGGGAAGCCCGTAGCGGCAGGGGGCAGGCGGGCTGGACTCCCCAGCTAGCCCGTGGAGGCAGGTAGGGAAGTCCCGGGCTGGCAGAAGGCAGGCCGGCAAGGCTCCCCAGCCAGCCCAGGGAGGCAGGCAGGCAGGCAACGGAGCCTGGGGCGGCAGAGGGCCAGCGAGCTGGCCTCCCCAGCTAGCCCGTGGAGGCAGGAATGAAGGCAGGGGATCCCGGGAAGGCAGGGGGCAGGCAGCCTGGCCTCCCCAGCCAGCCCAGGGAGGCAAGCTGGCAGGCAGGGGAGCCCGGGGCAGCGTGTGTTCTCCGGCTCTGCAGCCAATGACAGGTACCCGAGGGTGTGGTTGGAAAGCCTGGTGCATGGGGCCAGGGTCCGGCACGTAGAATGACCCTGTACCCAGGTCACCTTGAGCTTCTGCCTCTACCCTCAGTTTCCCTTCACGATTCGCAGCTCTTCACGAGCATGCCATGTTGTCTCTAATGGTCCGCCCCGCAAGGTGGCGAGTCCTCAGGGTGGCTGTGGCCTGACCTCAGTGGTCTGGAGCCATCTGTGAGGAGGTTTGAGACCCAGGTACCCAAGTGCAGAAGGATGAAGTGCCCTAACATGAATTTGCACTGAACCTAACCCTGAGTTAGAACCAGCACTTAGTACGAGTGATTGGAGAACTGCCTGGTACTTTTATAGGTTTCTATTTTCCCTAAATGAATTCAGGTGATGCATATTGGTTGCACTTTTTATTTAATGCTGGGGGATCTGTTGGCTGGGAATTGGAAAATCCGAGTTTCATTTTTAGTGTGTGGCACCTGCCAGAAGCATAAGATCTGTGTAAATCGCCTAAAGTTATAGAGTGAAACTGTCCATGTTCCTTCGTCAAAAGCTGTAGCTGCTTTAGCATTTGCTGCCGGATTTGAGAAGGAGCACATTTTGTTCATTCCAGGACCTGGGATCTTATGCTCTTTGGAATCATTCCCTGGTGCACTTCCTAGCCAATTTTATATAAAGGCCCTCTTTTCTTGAAATATCTTTTATGCTGGCAGGCGTTTGAGCCCTTAGTTTGTTTCATGAAGACAGGATCTCGCTATGTAGATCAGGCTGGTCTTGATGTCAGTATATAGTGCAGGCTACCCTTGCACTTGGGGCAGTCCTCCTGCCTCAGCCTCCTCTAAGTGCTGAGATTACATGTGTGTGGTTGAACACATTTTCAATAGATAGTTAATGCCACAGAACTAGAGATGATGATAGCCTTTCCTCTCTTGACTAGCTTTTCATACTTAGCTGAAACCCAGTTTATTTAAGGAAGTAAACAGTACTTTCAGCAAAGGGCAATACACGGGGTTATGAAGAAAGTCATTTGGAACATTTATGCAGTTATCTGATCATTTCTGTACTAGGTATGTGGTGACTAGCCGAAGTCAAGTGTATGTAGTTCACAGCAAATGGTTTAGCTAATGTGGGTAAGTGTGTATTAGGGTTCATTAGAAGTTAGTTTATTTCTCAGAAAGGGTACTTTCTAATATTTTCTCACTATTATATGTTGAAACTCAGGTGCATATTGATAAACTTGCAGATTGCATGTTTTTAAAGAGGTTGGTAGCTCTTCAGTTTAAAAATGAAAGAAGAAAAGTTGATGACTTAAATTTTAGAACCATTGTATGTGTTTCTCCAAAAGTCAAAAGCATTTACCATATTTAATTTCTCTTTGTTTTTTCTGTATCTTACTCTAAATAAATAAGCAAGTAATACTATTTTAATTTAAACATACTAGAGGCTTGCAGGTAGGGTTTTGGCCAGTTTACCTATATTTGAGACAGTTGTTAGTTATTAAACCATCGATATCTGCAACAAGGAAAAATACAACCAGTTCAACACAGGTTTTTGTCATCAAAACAACTACAACCAAAAAACTACACATGTAAGTTTTTGCACACAAATGGAGAACACAATGGTAATTTCTGATTGCTGAGTATTAAATTTCTGACATAAGCTGTTAGGATTTACAGAGATATAAGGGAACATATACTAAAGCACTGATTGCTTAGACTGGATGAACACGGGTGACTCAGTGTTGGAACACTCCACCCATCTCACGGCACTGATTATATACACTATATGGTAACTCAGTTCCTTCTGAACCCTCAACTGCCTCTAACAAAACAGTTTTAACTGGAACTATGAGCTTTCAAATAAGTTTTAGAAGGTTACAAATCAAAGCCAACAGAAACTTACCCCCACTGACAGAGATATTAAATGTCCCTCCAGCTGAGGGGAGAAATTCAAACTCTTTGTTTTCTTCTTTAATGTGCTGAGACAGAAAAGGCAGCAATTTAGCCAAAATAAGACGGTGGAATAACTAGCTACCAAAATAAAGTATATACATGATTATTTGCCCACTGGTTAGATGACATGTTAAATTATTCCAGAGAAGTCCTCATCTCTCAATTTATACTCAGATTTATGACTTCCTGAAGTATTAGTTTTCACTGCACAATTATAAATAGAATGCACAACCACCAGAAATAATGTCAAACAAGTGTACATATTCATTATAGGTACAGTATCTGAAAAGTGATTATTGAAACTAAAGAATCTGTTTTCTTTACACGCCTGAACTTGAAAAATGTAAAATATCCATCTTTTAAATTATATTTAGATTTTGAGACAATGGTACGTTTAACATCTAAACATTCCTGTCCACTATGCTTGTTTTTATCATTTTGTTATAATTGAATCCTTAAGAAAAAAATATCCCTTGGTGTCCTAGGCATAAAGGCACCAACAGGGGCCAGGGACATAACTTGGGGACTACAGACTTTGCCTAGCAAGTTTAAGGCCCTGGATTTAATTCCTAGACTCTTCCTTCACCAAAGCAATATAAACAAATTATTTTGGGGTGCTTGTTTTAACACTAAATTTTTTGTTTGTTTAAAAATTGCATGGTTTCTCCTATATGAGAAACTTGATAAAAGACAAAACAAAATGTAATTGCAATCGAACAGAGACAATGTATCTAAAAGTGTACCTTAGTACAATTGCCTTACATTTTTTTCCCCAGACTTTACTGGTAGAATTTGAATGGTTTTGAATATACTCAAATTCAATTATACAGTTCACATTCTCTCAAATTAGTCTTACCTGGAACAGCAAGTTGGTCTGGTAAAAATATACAGTTCTTTTATAAATTTCTGAGATTACAGGTTAAGCATCTCTAATACCAAAAATTTAAATACTGAAACGGTCCAAAATCTAAACCTTGGCTGGGCACAGTGGTGCATGCCTGTAATCCCAGCACTCAAGGCAGGAGGATTCCTGTGAGCTCCAGGCCAGCCTGGGATACATAGTAATGCCCTATGTCAAAAAAAAAAAAGAAAGAAAGAAAGAAAGAAAGAAAGAAAGAAAGAAAGAAAGAAAGAAAGAAAGAAAGAAAAGAAAAAAAATCCAAAACTTTTAAAGTAGATTTAGGTCAGTGATGTTAAACCTTTTAAAGAAAGACACAGCTTTTTACAAGAGAAAAACTACCTACCTTCTCTGGCAGTATTATTTACACATTTGAATGTAAGTACCTAGCATTCAAACTACGCTATGGGAGTTGGAACTGAGTCATTCAAGTGCATGATACAACACAGTTAAAGATAGCTATTACACAATAATAACTATAGTTCTAATTCCTTTTCCCCAGTTAAAGAAATATATTTTGGAATCTAAAAACCTCAAAGCCAATGGAAATTTAAATTACGTGATCAAAAAAATGAAATCACTGTTCAAACTTCACAGAAAAATCCTTTTACTCACTATTTCTCAAATTTGCTTTCTACCATAAAGACATCCTTATTATAGCCTTCCGAAACATGCACAAAGCCTAGAATGCACAATTTTCCTAAGTATTAAAAACCTTCGAAGTGTAAGCTACTATGTTGAACAATCAAACAG
This sequence comes from Dinomys branickii, assembly GCA_004027595.1. NCBI lineage: Eukaryota > Metazoa > Chordata > Mammalia > Rodentia > Dinomyidae > Dinomys > Dinomys branickii. The sequence goes on from PVLD010014276.1 coordinate 25,208, forward strand.
GATCATCAAGAGAAAAGGGAAAATTTTACCCCTTAGGACAATTTTTACAAATATTCAAAGTATACACTGATGACTACTGTTTAAATACCTATTACTACTACCTGTTATTCATGAATGTATTTATTTGATAATATGCAATCTAGTTCTATATAAATGTAAAAGTACAGTATGTATATGTCTAAACCTCTCTACATATTCACAAAACTGGTTCAAGTTTTTAGTACGATTTTATTTCCTTGTTAGGTAAATCATAGGACATTCACTTCTATGGAAAATTTTTAATAACCAGATGTAGCAGTCTACATATATGGGTGAATTATTTTTAGAGCTTAGTAAATGGTTACACAGAATATACCTGTTGGGATATCAAGTCACAAAAGGCGTGAAAAAGTTAAAGGTGAGCACAAAGCCAAGAGGCTTCCAGTTAATCTTCCTAGAGGAAATAAAATTAGAAAACAAGAAAATTAAATCACAGAATTAGACATTAGCTGTTTAAAAAGAAACCCAGAAAATCAAAAGGAAAAACTTAGTGACACAACTCTGTGTTCAATGACTCTTCCCAGCTGGTTATAGAAATTACCAAGTACAGCAAAGGACACATTTATATTAAAGGACAACCAGTTTAGCTTAGAGAAAAAAATGTTTTTCAGTACTGTGGGCTGAACCCAGCATCTCACACTGTGCTACATCCTGAGCCTCTTTCCTCAATTCATTATTTGAAGACAGGGCCTTGACAGGTTGCTCAGACTGGCCTTTTGGCACCCTCCTGCATCAGCCTACCAACCAGCTGGAATTACAGGCATGTGTCATCATGCTCAGTTAGTGAAGTGTTCTCTCCTGGGATTCTGAGTTCAGTCCTAATTCAGAAGGCTATGCCATTAGAGTGGAGCCTCTATATTAATGTGCCAAGAAAAAATATGAACCTCACATGCAATGAGAGTAGATTTCTGAATGAAATAGCCCTCTAAACAAGTTAAGTCAATCTCACTTCAATTGTTAATTTTAAAGCATATAATCCAGAAAGGAGGTTTGAGAATTAAAAGTCAGAGAGGATACTTCTGTCAATCTAGGTAAACACATTCCAACCCTAAACATTTCTAAGAAAATAATACATTCTCACTTTATTTTGCAACAAACTGTCAAGAATGTTTTCATATGTCAAGATGGACACACAATTATCACATACTTGTGCGATATAAAGTGAAAAAAAATTAAATACCTCTCCCAAAAGCTGCTCTTCAGCAGCAGGGCTCTCCTCCCCATCCCTCTGTGCTACTTGATCAAAGTCTTTAAGAGCCTTTGGTACACAAAATGATTTGAAAGGAAGCTGAAGAATACACAATGAAAAGGTTATTAGTAACAAGGGAGACCAAAGACCCAACCAACAACATTCTCTTTGATCATAAGAAGCAACACCAAGTCAATTTATTGGAGGAACATTAGAGGAGAGGCAAAGAACAATTCCTAACACTGTCCCCTTCTTTCCTGTCAGATGTCACCCAGCATGACAAAGCTTGCTCTTAAACACTTGAGCAGTCACCATGTGCATTCTCCCTCTCTTACGACATTCAAATACACCAAAAGAAAGCAATGCTCTCCAGTGAAATGGGCTGTTTTAAAATGAGAATAGTGAACTTAGTCAAATTTCAGAATCAACACGTTTACACTATGAAGCACAAAACAGATGCACTTCTTAGCTCACACTTCCTTCTCTGTTGTGACCTAACCCAAAAGTTTAGAAGGCAGCTGATTGTCAAGACCTTACCACATTGGATCCATCCTTTGTTTCAAGCCAAAGCGATCTGAAAACAAAAGAACAACTTACCTACTTAGTGAAACTGGACTTCAAGGTATACAGAAACTGTTCACCTCTCAATCCATTCTCGCTGGCCAAACACCACAAAAGTCTTAACAGGGATAGTGTAAGAGAAAAGAACATCTGTGCAGAAGCGCCTCAGCACCTCTAGTCATTCACAGGTGGCTCTCTCAGATGTCATCCTGTTCTGCTGTTCAGTCACAAAACTAATCTCAAAACAATTATTTTCCTTTCTATGTTTTTGGCAAAACGCAAGTTACAGAGCCAGCCATGATGGTACATGGCTGTAATCCCAGTACTAGAGAGGCTGAAGCGAGGGGACTGCCTCAATAGTGATGGCAAACCTTTTAGAGATGAGTTCAAAATTGCAATACAAAATCCACTTACCCATTTATTGCAAAGTGCCAAGACAGAAATTAAACTTGAATACTGAGTTTTCAGTTTAAACAAACAACTCATACATTAACATCTTGTGTCTTAAAATAAGACGTGTGCCATAGGTTGGCCACCACTGGCCTAGTGCTTGAGGCCAGCCTGAGGCTACACAGTTCATGTCCAGCCTAAATTACATAGAGAAACTCTGTCTCAAAAACACACACACGTGCCAGGAGTGGTGGCATATGCCTGTAATCCCAGCAATTGGGAGACAGAGGTAGGAGAATCATAGTGAGTTTGAGGTCAGCTTAGCCTACATAAACAAGTTCTAGGCCAGCCTGCACTACATAATGAGATCCTGTCTAAAAACAAAAAACAAACAAAATTTAAAAATAAAAGCTATAGGTATTTAATTTTTAATTTTTTAATCCTCAGTAACATTTAGTTATACACATATACAAGGACAAACCTATTATGTGTCCCTTTCAACACTAACAAAAAGAGTTTTCCTGGATATATAATGATAGATGGTACTTTCTGGGATCAGGGGGCTTACAGCCTCTTGGAGTGCAGCCTCAAATAGCATTTTCAGTAACCTTTTATTGAGAAAAAACAAAAGAGGCAACTGGGCTAATGGGTGGCTATCAACTGTTTTAACAGGGACAATACAACTCAATTACCATAGGCCTGAGACTTGACTAGATAGCCATCACATCACCGTTCCTTTCTGCATATCACAGGAAAGCATGTAGTGTCAACACCAAGCATTTAGTGTCCATGCCAGAGCTTACCAGGCTTCTGCTAGACTTCCTCCAGAACCCAACAATCAAGGCTAGGTTAGGCCTGAGGCAATACACTGAAAGATTAACTAACGAATGTCCTTCTCCACAGCATATAACATAGATAGTGATTTTCACAGATGACATGTAAAACAAATCAAAGTAAGTAGTACTTTCATTATCGTTGGCTTTCTCTGTGGTACTCGAAAATGAACCCAGAGCCTTGTGCATTCTATTGAGCTGGCCCAGCTCCTAAACAAGTATTTGTTTTTGTTGTTTGTTTGTTTGTTTGTTTTGTCTTTTTGATACAGGGTCTTGCTATGCAATTCAGGCTGGCCTTGAGCTCCCAACAATCTTTCTGCCTCAACCTCCCAAATGCTGGGATTACAGGCATGTACAACACCTGCTCTAAACAAGTATTTCTGAGGGTAGGTAATGAACACAATTTTGGAAACGAGATACTTATTACTAGCTTTATATGTACTATTTCAATGATTAGGTTTTTGGATTAAAAGAAATGACCTTACATAATGTTTCTGGAAGACAATCTCCACAGATTAACATTTCATACCTACTTTTTCTTTGTCTTTTGGAGACAAGGTCTCACTCGCAATTCAGGCTGGCCTTGAGCTCAATTTGTAGTCCAGGCTGGTCTCGAACTCACAATGATCCTCTTGCCTCAGCCTCTCAAGTGCTAGGATTACAGGTGTGCACCACCAAGACCGGTTCATACCCACTTCTTATTTTGTCATGTCTTGAATTATTCAAGTGCACTACAAAATCCATATGGAAAGTTACTCATTAAACTAGAAATAACAGTTTCTATAGGACCAAGAAACATTTCCTCCTCATACCTCTCCTGAATTTTGGTTGGAGCAGAGAATCTTTGCATCTTTTCCACAGCACAGTAACAATTCAAGATCTGCCATGCTCCAAGCAATTACCAAAATCCCTCTGTAAAAAAACATAAAGAAAAAAATGACAGAAATGAGGAAGTTTCCAATACTGTGAAAAACAGATCTTAAATTATTTCTCTCTAGGCTTTGGGAACTCATACACTAATGAAAGTATAACTGAATCTGATCTTTCTAGAAGTCAATTTAGCGATGCTCTTGATCTTTACAAAGACATAAGATATTCAACACAGTATACAGTGTATGAGCAAAGAATGAATACAAATGGCCAATATGGATCTACTACGTGGTAAAATGTTACAAACCCTCTTTGGATTAGAAAGCACACAGATTTAAATTACAGGGGAACAGCTCAGTGGCTGAGCACTGGTATGCCTAGCATGCAGAAAGCACTGGACTTCATCCTCAGCACCACAAGACAAAAACAAAAAGATGTACAAATCTACCTCAAATTCCACTATACTATTTTTATAATCTATAAATCTATAACTGTATCTATAAATTCCATTATTTTTAGAAGTTATTACAGGAACTATACAAATTAGATATGTATAATAAAATATTTTAGATACAGAAAATATAATTTTCGCTTTTCTATTTACATTTCTAGCTTATCACAGATGTATTCTTCTCCCGTAAATCTTCTTTAAAAGCAATTTGAACTCTGTCTCACAAAGAAGTATAGATCAAAATTCCAGAGAGAAATTTTAACTTTTTAGTTTGCAGTGATTTTTGGATGCTTTTAGCCTCAGTATAAATAACACTTTCTGGTGAAAGTTCTAAAAACTCAGATTAGCACAAAGAAAACAAGAACTTCCATACCCCACTATCCTTGGAAAGCCACTGCTAATATTCTACCCATTCTACATTCATGCCTAGGTTGCTTAGATACTCCATTAGAAACTAGAATTCAGTTTTGAGCGTGTCTTCAAAGGAGACAAACTGGATCCTACACATGTAGCTCAGTGAGGATATACATGTGAATGGACCTTGTGGGGGTGCACAGCACTTACCAGTGGATTAGTCCATTGAATACTACATAGTTAAATATGACATTGGGAGGAAATGGGTCTCTGGGGCTGTGGCCTAGAAAGCTATATCTCCCTCCCATCCTTGATCACTCTGCTTCATGCACTATGCTAAGAGTGTGGCTATTCTGTCATGCCACCATGCCTTGGAGCCGGAAGACTGGGGACTAACATCTTTACAACTGTGAGCCAAAACAAACAATTTCTCCTTTAATTTTTAGGTGTTGGTTACTGTCTCAGTAACTAGAAAGTAAGACAGACAAGTGTATTTTTTAACCTTTTAAAGTACATCAAGATAGTCTTGTTATCAATTAGTGGTGGTTTTCCTTTCCCAAAAAAAGTTTTTGATTGGATGAGATTCTTACTTCTTTCGTAGTCAAGAAGTACAGGTACAGAACTGGAAAAGGATCAGTCTGTCTGAAGAATGCATTTCATCTGCAACACTTTAAGAATGTGTAAACCTTTATGAGTTATGGCAGCATGAAACTTCCATACTCTGCACCTCAAGCCACTCACTGAGCCAGTTACTTCACATCTCTCTCATCTTACTGATACACAGTACATGGATGTAGATTCTGACACGTACAAGTTATGCCATGTCAATCACATGACATGCTACCCACCCCTACGCTTACTTCCTGGTATGAGTATATTATCCTATATGACTAACTCCATTATATACTCAAATATTTATTATTGCTGTGCAATTGTGGGAGACCGCTGAGAGACCTGCGGTCGGCATCCATTTTGTACCGCTGAAAGACTTGCAGTCGGCATCCATTTTGTAAATTACCAGCCATCTTAAGAGTTAAGTTCCGGTTTCCATATTTGGTTAATTTCCTGTAAATCACGTAATGTCGTGTTATGTAGTCACATGCTATCGCCTGATGCCCTGACCACCCTTGCGTGATGTTTGGATCTCCCTCCGTTGCCTGGTTACCCACTGACGTCAATCCCCACTCCACACTGTATATAAACCTGAGCTTTCCGCTAAATAAACGAGACTTGATCAGACTCCTGTCTTGTCTCCATTTCTTGTGTCTCTTGTCTCTTTATTCCACCCTCCCCGTCTAGGGTCCCCATTGATTACCCATGGGTTGGGACAAGTGGCGCCCAATGTGGGGCTCTAGAACGAGGGATTCAAGGGCACAGACACTGTTCGGGAGCCAGCACGACAAAAGAAGAGAAAAGAGGACCAGCACGACAAAGAAAGAGAAAAGAGGATTGGTCCCACACGGGAACCTGCCGCATCTGACGGACCTCGGTAAGAACAGTGTATATAATGGGACAAGCTATGAGCAAACATGAGATGTTTGTTGAAGGCTTAGAAAAAGCCTTGAGGACCCGAGGAGTAAAAGTTAAATTTAAACAATTGTATGAATTTTTTTATTGTATTAATGAGGTTTGTCCTTGGTTTCCTATTGAAGGAACAATTAGTTCAAAGAAATGGAAAATAGTTGGTGATGCACTTAATGCTTATTATACAGCTTTTGGGCCTGAAAAGGTTCTGGTAACTGCTTTTTCATATTGGAATTTAATTGATGAAATCTTATCTCAAAAGAATTTTGATGTTACGATTGCTAATGTGGTTGAAAAAGGTGAAATTATTTTACAAGAAAATATTCAAAATGAGGCTTTAGAACAACCAGCAATTCAGAAACAAAATGCAAATGAACAAGATGAAGACCTTATGTCTTTTGAAAGTGAGAGTGAGGATGAAAAAACCAAACAAATTAAGAACAAAGAGTCCTCCAAAGTTGATATAAAAAAGATGAAGCCTTTAAAAACAGGTTCAAACCAGTTTCAATCCAGTCTAAAACGGGAAGTTACATCCAATCCTTGTGACTTGGGAGGAGCTAAACCTGAAATTACACCCAGTCCTTGTGACTTGCTGGAAGTGGGAGGAGCTAAACCTAAGACTAAACTATATCATGATTTGTCAAATTTGTCAAATATTCTAATGTCTGATATGGATAATGTGACAAAGATGGCCGCTGAATTTTGTATGGCTGCCAAATTTCATAATTCAGATTGGCCGCCCAGTGTCCAACATCCTCCACCTTGTAGCTCCAATCCCACTGTTCCTCCGTCAGTATATCCAATCTTTGATGATTCTAGTAAAGAATTAAAAAATAATATTGAACTTCTTAAAGAACAAATAAAATTACAAATAGAACAACAAGATCTTATAGCTCAACAGATAAAACTCAAAACGGATCATCAGGATCTTATAACTCAATTAAAAGAATTAGATACAGATAAATCTAAAACACAAAAAGAAGTAAAAATAGATATCTCACAAAGTTTAAAACCAACTGTAAAAGGTATTATTTCAAGGTCCATTCCTCAGGCTAGTTCCATTATAGAAACAGATGCTATGGAAACATTTCCAGTAATTGAAACAACAAATGATCAAGGACAAGTTGTCCGCACTCTTCATGCTTTTGACTTTAAAATGATAAAAGAGCTAAAAACAGCAGTAGCTCAATACGGAGCTATAGCTCCTTATACTACCACAATCTTGGACTCTATAGCTGCTAATTGGCTTGCACCTATAGATTGGCAAACATTAGCTAGAGCAACTCTTTCAGGAGGAGATTATCTCCTATGGAAATCAGAATACATAGAAAACTGCAAAGATACTGCTAGACGTAATGCTCAAACAGGCAATGGATGGAATTTTGATATGCTAGCAGGAGAGGGTGATTTTGCTACTAATGATGCTCAGATGCAATATGATGCAGGACTTTATGTACAAATCCATAAAGCCACTACTAGAGCATGGAGGAAGTTACCCTCTAAAGGGGACATGAGTTTTTCTCTCACCGGTATTAAACAAGGGCCAGATGAGACTTTCACAGACTTTGTCCACCGTCTGCTTACCGCAGCAGGTAGAATCTTTGGTAGCACTGATGCAGGCACAGATTTTGTTAGACAATTGGCCTTTGAAAATGCTAATGCTGCCTGCCAGGCTGCTATTCGGCCATACAGAAAAAAGACTGATTTAACAGGCTATATACGCCTTTGTTCTGACATTGGAGCTGCTTATCAGCAAGGTCTTGCTATAGCTGCTGCTCTACAAGGGTATACAGTCTGCCAACTCTTATCACCAAAATATAAAAACAAATGCTTTACTTATGGAGAAACTGGTCATTTTGCCAAAAACTGTAACAAAGGATCTATTGACAACTCTAAAACAAAGACACCAAAGACAGCAGGAATCTGCCCTAGATGCAAGAAAGGAATACACTGGTCTAAAGAATGTAGATTGAAAACAGATATTGAAGGCAGAGAATTAGCTCTGATACAGGGAAACGGGAATTGGGGCCAGCCCCAGGCCCCCGTACCCAAACCCAGACAAATTTTGGGGGTGCTCAATTTTGTTCCACAAAACAACAATCCATTTCAGACCTCTGCAGACCCACAACAGGAAGCACAGAACTGGACCTCAGTTCCACCACCCACACAGTATTAACACCTGAAATGGGGGTTCAGGCTCTCCCTACAGGAATTTTTGGACCTCTACTGGAGGGTACTTTTGGCCTCATAAGAGGTCGTAGTAGTTCTACTCTTAAAGGAGTACAAGTGTTCCCAGGAGTTATAGGTAATGATTATACAGGTGAAATAAAGGTTATGACATCCTCTCCTAAATTTATTAGTACCATTCAAACAGGACAGAGGTTTGCACAATTATTACTTCTGCCTCTAATTCAAACCTCTAATAAAATTGTCTCACAACAGAGAGGTAATAAAGGATTTGGCTTCTCAGATATATATTGGGCAAAAGTTATTTCTACACAAAAAACCCTCATGACTCTATGGTTAGATGGTAAAAAGTTCTCTGAATTAATTGATACAGGTGCTGATGTTACTATTATTAAAAAAGAAGATTGGCCTAAGGCTTGGCCTTTAGATATTACCATGACTCACCTAAGGGGCATAGGGCAAAGTCAAAATCCAGAAAAAAGTTCAAAACTATTAACTTGGAAAGATTCAGAAGGTAATCAAGGCACTATATAACCTTATGTTATAGCTGGTCTACCAATAAATCTATGGGGAAGAGATTTATTGTCTCAAATTGGCATGATTATGGGTAGTCCCAATAATGTAGTTACTACTCAAATGTTAAAATATGGATATTTGCCGGGTCAAAGCCTAGGAATACATAATACAGGAATAACAACACCTATAGAGGCTATTCCAAAAATAGACAGAGCAGGTTTGGGCCATCTTCCATAGGGGCCATTGACACTCCTGTGACCCATGCAGAAAAAATTACACGGCTATCTGAAGAGCCTGTATGGGTCGATCAATGGCCTCTAACTTCTACAAAATTAGTGGCTGCACAACAGCTGATACAGGAGCAGCTTAAAGCTGGCCATATAATTCCTAGCAACTTGCCTTGGAATACTCCTATTTTTGTCATAAAAAAGAAATCAGGCAAATGGCGATTGTTACAAGATCTTAGAGCAATAAATAAAACCATGATGCTAATGGGTGCTCTACAACCAGGCCTTCCATCACCTGTTGCTATACCTTTAGGTTATTTCAAGGTTATCATAGACTTAAAAGATTGTTTTTTCACCATTCCTTTACACCCTGATGATCAAAAGCGGTTTGCTTTCAGCTTACCTGCTACTAATTTTAAAGCACCCATGCAAAGATTCCAATGGTGTGTTCTTCCACAAGGCATGGCAAATAGTCCTACATTGTGCCAATCTTTTGTTGCTTTAGCTATTCAACCTATAAGAGATCGTTGGCCAGATATATATATCATTCATTACATGGATGATATCCTGATAGCTGGACAAAATGGTGGTAAAGTACTTCAATGTTATGAGGAATTACAGGCTGCTCTATCTAATAAGGGATTACAAATTGCACCTGATAAGGTTCAACTTACAGATCCATATAAATACTTAGGCTTTCAAATGAGAGGGTCACAAGTTTCCTCACAAAAATTAGAATTAAGATTGGATAGACTTAAAACTTTAAATGATTTCCAAAAGCTCCTTGGAGATATTAATTGGCTTATGCCTTATTTAAAGCTCACTAAAGGTAAATTAAAACCTCTTTGACATCTTACATGGAGATGCTAATCCCACATCTCCCCGTATACTTACACCTGAGGGAAGACAAGCCATACATACAGTAGAACAAGCCATCCTATCTCAAACTGTTACATTCATGGATTATGACAAACCTTTACAATATATTATTTATAACACAGCATTATCTCCAACTGCTGTTTTTTGGCAAACAGCACCTTTAATGTGGGTTCATTTACCTGTTATACCCAAAAAGGTTAATGGACCATACTATCAAGCTGTATCTGATCTGATAATCTTAGGTAGAGAACAAGGAAGATGTTATTTTGGTAAAGAACCAGATGTCATTATAAAGCCTTATACTAAGGAACAAATCAATTGGCTTATGCACACTACTGAGTTTTGGCCTATTGCTTTGGCCTCTTACATGGGGCTCTTAGATAATCATTATCCTCCAAACAAGCTCATTGATTTTGCTAATAAACATGAATTTGTTTTTCCTAAAGTCACTACACTTCATCCATTGAAAGATGCTTTGTTAATATTTACTGATGGTTCTTCAATGGGCATGGCTGCCTATGTTTACCAAGATCAAACAGTACAATTTCAAACAAATAGCACTTCTGCTCAATTGACAGAATTGCATGCTGTCATTGCTGTTTTTTCTGATTTCTTTAATCAGTCACTTAATATTTATACAGACAGTGCTTACATCGCACATTCTGTCCCACTGTTGGAGACTGCTGGTCAAATAAAAAATGTTTCCAACACTGGAGAATTATTCCGACAATTACAAATGCTTATTACTAAGAGAAATCATCCTTTTTTCATAGGACACTTATGTGCTCACTCTGGATTTCCAGGACCTTTAGTCAGAGGCAATCATAAAGCTGATTTGGCTACTCGCTTAAATACAGTTCATCTATTAACTGCTATCGCTTCTACTGATGGTATTGATAAAATTACCCTAGCACAAAAAAGTCATCAATTACATCACCTAAATACGCAAACCCTCCAACAAATGCATAATATTACCAGAGAACAGGCTAGACAAATAGTCAAAAACTGTCCTTCTTGTGCCATACACCTTCCAACTCTCCATCTTGGAGTTAATCCTAGAGGACTAATACCTAATGCATTATGGCAAATGGATGTTACTCACATTCCTGAATTTGGTAATCTCAAATATGTTCGTGTGATTACAGATACTTTTAGTGGTTTTATTTTTGCTTCTCTTCAATCTGGTGAAGCTACTAAACATGTGATTAGTCATGCTTAATGCTCTATCCGTCCTGGGATGTCCACAACAGATAAAGACCGATAACAGTCCGGGTTACTCCAGCGCTACTTTTTCAAAATTCTGCAAACACCTTAATATTCAACATATTACAGGTACACCTTATAACCCTCAAGGTCAAGGAATAGTAAAACGAGCACATCTCTCCCTTAAACTTACTATTGATAAAATAAAAATGGGGGAATGGTATCCCACAAGGGGGTCACCAAGAAATATTGTTTCTCATGCTTTATTTATCTTTTTTTTTTTTTTTTTTTTTTTTTTTTGCGGTACTGGGGATCGAACTCAGGACCCTGTGCTTGCTAGGCAAGTGCTTATTCCACTGAGCTATATCCCCAGCCCCTCATGCTTTATTTATCCTCAATTTTCTAAATTTGGATGTCAACGGACAATCAGCAGCTACTCGCTTCTGGCATACAGAAACACAAAAACAGTTTGCTTCCGTACTATGGAAGGACCCTATAACTAATTCATGGTGTGGTCCAGATCCGGTCCTCATCTGGGGCCGAGGATCAGTATGTATATACTCCAAAGAAATGAAATCTGCAAGATGATTACCAGAACGATTGGTAAAACAAATAAATTATAAACAACAAATACAGCACAAACTTAATGATGGCTCCAGGGACGAAGAATCGCCCTGAGAATTTTCTTTATTTTTATTTTTCAGATAATGAATTCCAAAACTTGGATCCTGACATTGGAAGTACTAATCACCCTGTGGCAACTTTCTGATAGTGGTCTTGGATCTCCCTCGTGGCAAGCAGGATTTGTGCCAGTCAGGCAAGGAACACAAGGTATGTTAGCCAAACAAGGCATGTTTGGTGCCCCATGTGACTGTGAGGGAGGTACTATTACAACCAAACCTAAACAATATACCAGCTCCACAGATTGTGGTAATAAAGTGGCTTATTTAACATACATTAACACCATAAAAGGAATTTACCTACAAAGCTATAAATGTTACTATAAGCCTCCGGTGATACTCCATGGCCAACCAGGACTATGTCCTACAGAATGCACTACTTATTAAGCCACAGTGCATTCTTCCTGTTATGAGTCAGTACAAGAATGCACAGGAATAGATAATAAAATATATTTTACAGCCATATTACAATACACTGCCACTGGTATTTTGGGGGGTGATTGATCTAATGTTCCATGAATTTTGAAAAACTATAAATATGCTCAAGCTCCATGCAATGGCACCCCAGGTAAACCAGTGTGCTGGAACAAAACTGCCCCGTTACATATTTCTGATGGCAGCGGACCACAAGACAAAATTAGAGAAATTAAAGTACAAAGACAAATGGAGAACGTTATAAAACAGATATCTTTAAAGACCAATCATCACTCTCTGACACTTTCTAAATCACGAAAAATTGATTTGAACACTCAAACCACAGGTATTCTAATGGCTACTTTAATGGCCCTTAATATGTCTAATCCTAACTTAGCTAAAGAATGTTGGCTATGTATGACTCAAGGTACTGTCATGCCTCTCGCCATTCCTTCAAATTTCACTCCATATAATGTTATAAACCCTACACATCCTAACTGCACCATAGGTCTACCATTTAAAATTCAACCTTTAGCTGTTAGGTTTACCTCCTGTATACAAGGAAGTTTCTATAACAACAAATATGCAATTGATGTTGGATTCGTTACTTTTACTGATTGTACTCAAATAATTACTTATAGTTCCTCTATCTGCCTTGCGAGAGGACAAATATTCATATGTGGAGGAAACCCAGCTTTCACCTTTTTACCTGCTAATTGGACAGGATTATGTACTATAGCTACCTTATTATCTGATACAGAAATTGTACCTGGGGATGAACCAATTCTCATCCCCAGTCTTGATTATGCTATAGGTTGCACAAAAAGAGTAGTTACATTTATTCCTTTATTAGTAGGATTAGGAATCTCAGGAGCCCTAGCCACAGGTTCGGCAGGGATAGGAGTTGCTGTACATTCTTATAACAAGCTCTCTAATCAATTAATTAATGATATCCCAGCATTGTCTAGTACTATACAAGATATTCAGGATCAGATAGATTCTTTAGCGGAGGTAGTACTCCAAAATAGAAGAGGATTAGATCTTTTAACTGCAGAACAGGGAGGGATTTGTTTGGCTTTGCAGGAACACTGTTGCTTTTATGCAAACAAGTCTGGCATCGTTCAAGATAAGATAAAGAAGCTCCAGGAAGACCTGATAAAGAGACGAAGAGAGTTATTTGAAAATCCACTTTGGAGCGCATGGAATGGAATCTTACCCTACCTTCTCCCCCTGTTGGGACCTTTGATAGTGTTATTAATGATTCTTTCATTTTGACCTTGTATTCTTAACAAACTGGTGGCCTTTATTAAACAACTAGTGCCAGATGTTATAAGGATGCAACAAATTCAGGTTCATTATCACAGGCTTGATGAAGACCTCGAGAAAGCAGATTATGACAATGCCCAGTGAAATCAACAGGCTATTTTGGCTTTCTCATCTTGGTGCGCTGGACTGGATAGCCAGAGATGGGCAACTGGAAGTTCACGTGTAATACCAACTACCGCCTAAGATAGGAACAAGGCCTTTTGCTGCCTTGCTTTCCAATGACGGGTAAGGTATAGCTTGGTCCCACGTGAAAGCATCCTGACCTAAGATAGGCACAGTCCCCTCAAGAAATACTGGTCTTTTTAATAAATAAAATAAAAAAGGAGGACCTGTGGGAGACCGCTGAGAGACCTGTGGTCGGCATCCATTTTGTACCACTGAGAGACTTGCGGTCGGCATCCATTTTGTAAATTACCAGCCATCTTAAGAGTTAAGTTCCGGTTTCCATATTCGGTTAATTTCCTGTAAATCACGTAATGTCATGTGATGTAGTCACATGCTATTGCCTGATGCTCTGACCACCCTCGTGTGATATTTGGACCTCCCTCCGTTGCCTGGTTACCCGCTGATGTCAATCCCCACTCCACACTGTATATAAACCCGAGCTTTCCACTAAATAAACGAGACTTGATCAGACTTCTGTCTTGTCTCCATTTCTTGTGTCTCTTGTCTCTTTATTCCACCCTCCCCATCTAGGGTCTCCACTGACTACCCACGGGTCAGGACATGCAATAGCACTTTTAAATATATAATTCACATCCAATTCCTCCAGCCAGGCATGGTGGCACAGGCATGTAATTCTAAGGCTTGGGAGGCTGAAGCTGGAGGATTGCCATGAGTTCAAGGCCAGCCTGGGATACAAAGTGAGTTCAAAGCCAGCATGATCTACATAGTGAGACCCTGTCTCAAAAACAAATCAAATTCCTCCAACTGCATCAACAATGTACTTTGTAATTCTCTCCCCCTTTAAAATGCAGCCATGCCCTACAAGGGTTTGAGGCCCAGAAAGTCAAACAATTATTTACATGTCTCAGTATGCCAAGAATGTCTTGAGCTATAGAGCTGGAAGAGACCTTAAAGATCATCTAATTCAACTATTTCCTTTATTACCGCAAGAAAACAAAACTAAAGGCGTCAGTTTGCTCCTGGCACCCAGCAGAACAAGATGCTCTCATAACTTCTGACCACGAGTCTGGAGTCAGTGAGAAAGGCAGTACAGCACGAAAAGACTCTGGGACCCCACTGACTGGGCCGCAAGTCAGCATGCAGCCCAGACAAGGTTATATATATGACTAAGGATTCATACTAATAATGGCAAGGTTATATGACTCCAGACAAGTTTAACCTTACTGAGCTTTGATTTCTACCTTCAAGATGTGACAGTAGGCTGGACATGGTGGTGTACGCCTGTAATCCCAGCACTCGGGAGGCTGAGGTAGGATTGTTGCAAGTTCGAGACCAGCCTGGGCTACAAAGTGAGCTCAAGGCCAATCTGAACTGCACAGCGAGACCCTGTCTGAAAAAGACAAAAAAAAAAAAAAAAAAAGGTGTGACAATAATAGTATCCACAAGCTCATGATGAGTGTTCATCAAGGTAACTGGTATGGTGCTTCGACACTGTATGTGTTACTTCAGTGTCAGTTGTCTGAGGGCACGAAATTTTAAGTCAATGAATTCAACATTAAATATCAGGACAATGCTATTAAAATTTCTCAGAATCATCTTTTTAAAAAAAAACTAAAAATCTGACAGAAGCATAACATCTAAATGGGGTTACATTTTGACTAGACTCTTTTCTCTACAAGAAGTTTCAGGAGAGGCCGGGCATGTTGACCCATGCCTGTAATCCCAGCACTCAGGAGGCTAAAGCAGGAAGATCACTGCAAGTTCAAGACCAGCTTAGGTTACAAACTGAGCTCAAGGCTGGCCTGAACTGTGTAGTGAGACCCTGTCTCTAAAAGACAAAAACAGAGAAATTACAGGAAAGATCATAAACTTTTTTCCCCTTAACATCATAAATTTTTAAGACTCTTTGAAGACTTCCTCAAGTGCAAACTCACTAAAGGGGAAGAGAGGGATTTAAAATTTTTATTTATATATCACTAAACAGGAAACAGGGAAAAAAGCCTAAAAGTATTTAAAATATATCATCCTGCTGGGGATTTAGCCTAGTGGCATAACTTCCTGCCTGGCAAGTACAAGGTCCTGAGTTCAGTACCTGGTACCAAAAGAATAAAAATAAAATATATCATCTTCTTCAAAGAAATTTGTGTTTTGTTTAGGAGTAATGAACAAGTTTGAATAATTCTCTGGGTACCTGAAGATCAATACAGGAAATTTGTCAAACTACTAATCAAATTAACAATATTAAAACAAACATGAGAAAATCTCTGCGCCTTCTTAGAATATCAAAACATTTATTGAAATTGAAATAATAAACCAAGTAATTTCTCAAAATGTTTGCTTTCAAAGTAAAAACTTAGAAGCCAGGCATGGTGGTGCATGCCTGTAATTTCAACACTCAGAAGGGTGAGCCATGAAGATCACCGAGAGTTTAAGGCCAGCCTAAACTACATAGTGATACTCTGCCTCCAAAACCAAATAGGGTTGGGGATGTAGCTCAGTGACAGAGCACTTGTCTAGCATGCACAAAGCCTTGGGTTCAATTCCAGCATCACAAAAAGAAAAAACCCGAACAAAGTAAAAAAAATAAATAAAATAAAAACTTAGAAATAAACTTTAAAATTATAGTTTGACATAATTTATGCAAATGTCTTCATAAATATGATGACACTAGTAATGATCAAACTGTATAATAAACTTTAAGAGTTGTCCCAAGGTATTGTGACTTATAAGAATTTTGCTTCATTAATAATTATTTTAAATACTTGGTAGAAAATTCTTTAACTAAGGATTCATACTAATAATGGCATTTTCTGGCTCTATTTTGGTAAAGAAAATCCCTGGGTTACACAGTGAGTTCAAGGTCAGTCTGCACTACAAAGTGACACAGCATCTCAAAATTCAATAGCAATAAATATACAAACCAATCAGTGGTGCTACCACTCACAACAAAGAGACATAGTAAATCCCCTAGTTAAAAGAAAAAAAAATTGTCTAGCAAGATGCCGTGAGGCATGCCTGAAGTCTCAGCTAGTCAGAAGGCTGAGGCAGGAGGATCACAAGTTTGAGGTCAGTGAAGGCAACATATAAAGACAGTTTCACAAATAAGTAAAAATCGGATAATTCAAAGTGGTAAACAAGTATGTTTTAAAACAAAGAAATCAAGTTCCTTGGACAGCAGCATGATACCTGGCATGGTTTTCCAACGCACGGAGAGGAGAGGTAGCAAACCAAAGATCCCACATCTGGATCACTGGCAATCTGTCATCCTCAGATGCCAGGACCATCTGAGGGACAACATCAGGATGCCAGGCCAACCCACAGCAATGCATCTGCAGACAGTGAAGGTTCAGATTTCAGCAATCACATGACTTTATAAAAAACCAAAATGGAATTTGAGAATTAGGCCTTATTAGACCAATAGCAAAAAGTATCAGCCCAGGCTTAGTTTTTCTTTAAGCCAAAACTTAAAACTATTAAGTTTTATTAAAAGTATTAAACAGTAGTCTTAAAAACCTCCTTCCTATACATTTCTTCTATCAGAAAACTTAAGGAGTCAGCCGTGGTGGCACATGCCTGGAATCCCAGCACTCAGGAGGTTGAGGAAGGAGGATCTCCATGAGTTTGAGGCCAGCCTACGCTACATAAGAAAGTTCCAGGCCAGCCTACACTACCTAATGAGACTCTGCCTCAAAAAAAAAAACCCTCAAGAAAACATTTCTGAAGCAACAACGATCTACATTTTCAACTCCTGTAAACATTTCAAAAGATGAATAAATGAATATTACATGATCACCCTGTTGAAACTTATGTTTTAAAACTCCTCATCCATTTGAAATACAACACTCTGAAGTAATATTCTTCTAAATACTGGTTGTTGTTTTAAAATTATACAGTATATGTATTCTAATTTAGGCAACGTTGTTACAGAAAATGTCAAAGTAACCAATGTAAGTAAAAACAAAGATAGTAACTCTAAATTTTATCTAAATTACTTTACAACATCTAATGACAAAGAAGTTGTAAAGCTGAGAACATGCTCTGTAGCTGTGTCTACTGAGCACATGGAAAGATTTGACTTTATGGCAAAGCCTAATCAGGTAAAGCACAAAGTCTGGAAACTGAAAGTTCATACTTATACAATTTCCAATAGGCAAAATTTATATGTTTCTAGGAAAAGCTAAATATGAATTAAAAAGTTAGCTGGGCATGGTGATGCATGCCTGTAACCCCAACACTCGGGAGGCTGAGGCAGGAAGATTGTTGTGAGTTCAAGACCAGCCTGGGTGACAAAGTGAGCCCAAGGCCGGCCTGAACCACATAGCGAGACCCTACATCAAAAAGACAAAAAAAAATAAATAAATAAATAAAAGGAAATAAGCACTTGGATTAGGTAGTCCCAATCTGAATCATTAACAATATTCAATATCACTTAATGGGACCTGTATTATTTTCCTTAGCAAAGTGAAAAACCTTTCATTCCAATATGACTGATGAAGATAGGATTTTACTTCACAAAAACTTGATTTGTTGGCAGTTCTGATGGATAATATAGGAACACTTATAGCAGAGACACGAATTCATCCAAATTACTCATGCATTTACCCTGTTACTATGATCACTGACTTTGATGTTGCGCTCATTTTTCCTAAGATCCCACACAGTGGCCTGGCCAGTGAGACTGGCCGGTGGTAAGATATGTTGAACTTGTCCTTTCCATGCAAAGCAGCTTGGTATCTTCTGGGGGACTACAAAAACTAAACCATTAAGCCCTTTTCCCTATTATAATCACATTTAGTTATAAAGCTGAATACTTCAGGTTTAAAAATGAATTATTTAAAAGCCTGATTCACCCATGCACAATTTTCCTTTACACTCCTCCTCCATTCTAAATGCACATGATGCACTTTCAAGCACATGTACATGGCACTTTGAGTATTTTATCTTTTTAAGGAGAAACTCAAGAAAGCAAGGAAAGACAGTTCTTACCTAACTTACTAAAAATATTGTCAGAATACTTTATCACACATGAGAAAAAATACTGTATCTAAAAGAATGACAATTTTTGTCTATATTCTTTACTACACTACACCCAGTACAATGAACCGTGTCTGTCAAACAGTAAGCACTAAATAAATATTTACTATAGAAGGCCTCACTAACAGTTTGAAGAAACATATTTATTAACACTTCACTATCTTAAGGAGAATCAGTGACATGTAAACAATGATTTGTATAAAAAACTTAAAACTGAAATAAGTATAAGAACTACTCTTAGTTGCTTTGATTACACTGATCAAAATCAACATAATACCTGTGTTTTGGCTCCTGGTGTCATTGGAGTTGCGAAATTATTTAGATCCCAAATGTAGATTTCAGATTCATTAGCACCAGAGGCTACTAGATGAGTCTGCAATATGAAATAATTAATAACTAAATAGTATGTATACATAATTAAGGAAATACAGAATTCAGATCTAGAAAGGTGTTGGTTTCGGGACAATCTATTTAACTAAAAAAGCAAAACTTATGTATGAAATCTTTATCCATAATTCTTCAAATTCAGTTTTTGAAAGAGAAACACTATAAAATTATTTTAAAAAGAAATCTACTCAAAAGAAGCGTTAATGCCAGACATTACCAAAAAAAGAACAATTACATGAATCAAAATTTTAATCACTCTTATAACATTGTATATTTGCATTCTGAAAGGAAATGACTGTGCAAGACAAAGGAAAAATCAGCAATCATTGCTTTCAGAAACAGCTAAAATCCCCAAACTATGACATTGTTCTCATAGTACCTGAAAGCCAGTCCCAGAGCTATGTGAGAATAGAAGTAAAATATCTGTTGTTAAATCTTCATGTATTTTTAGTTCATGTACATCCAATCTTGTTCCAGATGGCAGTAGTTCTACGCTATTTCTACTACACAGCTTTAGGGCCTAACCCAAAAACTGTCATATAAAGCATAGAAGACAATGAGTTTCATATGTGTGTGTGTGTGTGTGTGTGTGTGTGTGTGTGTGTGTATATATATATATATTGTCTTTTTGAGACAGGGTCTCACTATGCAGTTCAGGCTGGCCTTGAGCACACTTTGTAGCCCAGGCTGGCCTCAAACTCACAACGATCCTCCTGCCTCAGCCTCCTGAGCACTGGGATTACAGGTTCGCGCCACCACTCCTGGCCTCGAGATTCATATATTGATCTTCATCCACCATTATTCACTCTCATAACTCCTTATCTGATCAGCTGGAACATCAACTATAGAAACAGAAAAACGCTATGGTAAATAGCTACCTACAAGATACTTTTACCAGCTGGGTGTGGTGGCACATGCCTGTAATCCCACCACTGGGGAGGCTGAGGCAGGAAGATTGTTGGGCTACAAAGTGAGCTCAAGGCTAGCCTGAATGGACCTTGTCTCAAAAAGACAAAAAAAAAAAAAAAGTAAAAAGATACTTTTACCAAAAACAAGTATTCAATCCAAGTACAGTACTGGTTAGCTAGTTAATCTAAAGATAGACAACACAAACTGCAGAAATGAAGTTTTGGCATTTCTGCACCCTAACTGTTTTTAGTACATGAAAATCTATTTATCCAGGCATAATGGCACACGCCTGTAATCCCAACAACTTGGGAGACTTGCACATTCAAAGAAAACCTGGGCAGCTTGGCCAAGTATCTCACAATAAACAAACTTAAAAGGGCTAGGGACGTAGTACCACATTCCCTGTGTTAAATCACCAGGATGAGGGGAAAGCCTATTTAACACTTTTCTTAATATTCATTTTTGGTTGTTATAATTCAGTATCCCATGAACTCGACATCTATGTACTCGACAATTGGATCAACAATTATGTACATGTATAGGTATTAACCTATACATGTACATAATTATTATTTAGTAATTTTATAAGGCAATTGATATCTCTCTCTCTTTTTTGCAGTACTGGAGTTTGAACCTAGAGGCATTCCACCACTGAGGTATACACCACATCCCTTTTCAAAATATTTTAAATTTGAAACAGGGTCGAGGGTTGACTCAAATTTGTTATCCATCTGTCTCAGCCTCCCTAACTGCTGGGATTACAATTATGCCTCCATTAATGACCTATTTGATGAACTTGCATTATTTGCTTCATTCCTAATTATTCAGACAGTAGTCATCCAACACAAATACAAAACTTCAGGTCAAACATGGTGGTGCAAGCCATTAATCCCAGCATTCAGGAGGCTGAGGCAGGAGGATCACTGTGAGCTCAAGGCCAGCCCGGGCTACACAGTAAGTTCAAGGGCAACCTGAATTGCATAGTGAGACCCTGTCCCAATAAATAAATAAATTAATTAATTAATTAACTCCCAGTTAGTAAGTTATGACACCATAGTACCAGCCTAATGCTGACCTAGCATGAACTTTTAAAAGGCAAAGCTTCGAATCTCAGGAGCTCCTTTTCAAAAATGTTCAGTTGTATGTTATGACAGACCCTTCTGGATTTCTAGAAATAAATCCATAGCCTGGTCCCCTCTATAAGTTACTATCATTCACCTTCATAGAAACTCTAAACTCACCAGGCTTAAATACACTCAGTCATCTAACTACAAGCATGTATATTTTAGCTCCCAATTGCAAGACTGAGGCATTAGATTCATAAACTTATTTACAAAGAGCAGTACATATTTTAGCAACTGTGACTGAATAACAAAAGAATGTCAAAGCCAAACCTGGGACATGTTCACATCCAAGGCTCTCACTGGACTGGTCTGCTTGTCATTCTGGGCAATTACAACTTCCTTCTCTCCAGCTCTAATTTTAGAAGGATCCTAAAGAATAATGTTTCCATTTTCACCACCTGCGATCAGAACTCCACAGACATCTCCTTTGGAATCCACTTGATGAGGCTCCCAAATCAATTCGTGGTACCTTTAGGAAAAAACGAAGACAAATACATATAAAAAATAATTTAAAATTATACATTTAATTTTTTATACCTTCAAAAGTATTATGAAAACACTGTTTCTCATCCACTCCTGCTACTGCTTGTGACTTTGGTAAAATGACATTTCATTGGTTACTTATACTCCTATCTACATGAGTTTATAATCTCCAAAAAGTAAAACTTTTTGTAGGGTAATATAGTAAAGTTGACCTGAGTTTGAGCTGCATGTCAAAAGATATGGGATAGAAAACAGTTTGACCATTTAGATACTGAGACCCAGTGTATGCTATTTCATCTGCCTAAAATGCCTTATGTAGAAATCCTTTCTCTACATTACAATAGACCATTAGGAATTGAAATTGTGATCCAAACAGTGTATCAGAAATCATGTCAACAGAATTCTCTGTGAAATATACTTCTAAATATAGGTAAGTACAAAAAAGCAAAGAAAAACTCGCGATTCAGAGATGATCACTATTAATATAGCAATTAATATAACCACTGCTTTTTCTCATCACAAATGCCTTTTTTACAAACAAGATAATGAAGATAAAAAACAATTACTCCACTAATAGTATGAGAAAAATATATTAGAAACTACACTATTACAAACCTCTCTTGCACATTACACATGACTAAGAATCAACAGAACATCTAAACACTTTTACTTCCACCAATATGCAGTTATACTTTTCACAAAACATGTCACTGATGATATTCATTCCAATTTCTAATAATAATATAACTGCAGACAGTGTGGGTATCAAACACCAAAGGTAACTAAATATTCATGGGAATTTAACGTTGAACTTCATAACTCTGAGAAGAGAAAGTAGCACAAGATTTCATATCCAAGGATGGATCGGAAAGGTCTAATTCAAACACCTCAAGGGAAGCACTGGTACTAAATGTTGCATCCAATTGCTGAGCAGATGTTCCTAAGGAAAACATATCCATGGTAACTACACATGCAAAAATCAATGACTCGGAAATGGCACAAATAGAAATTCAAAGCATGGTTTTCAATGATCTTGCTCATGAATTCTGCATTAGTGGTTGTAAGTTCAGCATTCTCTGCCATTGAGCAGATGCTTCAATTACTATAGCAATGAGGTTCTGGCACAAGGCAGGATATGATGTTTGTAAGGGTAGTACGGATAATTGTTTAAGCCTGCAGATTCCATGACGTATGCTCTCTGCCTAGAGTTAGACATGATGAAAATTTTTTGTATACAACTGCTTGCATCAGATTTGCTCTTCATTCATTCAACTGTCTTTTACTTCCATAGAAATGATACTGCTCAGTTTCCAATAATGACATCACTAATACTATGAAGTGCTGATTGTGCTTGACACTGGAAGACTCCAAATAAATTAAACACAACCCCTGCACACTGGGAAAGAGACTGTACTGTAATACATCATCACAGTCAGTGTTGTGATGGACAGGGTTCTGTGGAAGCACAAAAGCTCATCCAACTCTGTGACAGGGAGGGTGGAGGTATCTCAAGGGATAGAGACTTTCCAGAGATGAGGCTGGAACTGAATATTAAAATACACGTATGGATTAGCTGCATGCAGTTCAGAAGAATTAGGTTATCACATCACCTTTTCTCTTTTGAACTAACCTGTGGCCAGGTAAATAGGGTGGTTCTGGGCAGGGCTCCATACCTGCGTGGCGGTATGATCAACTTCCTTTAACTTCATCCTGCTATAAACAGGGTATTTTATGCATTAATACACATTAATACTACACATGTAACAGCATATGGAAATATTTTACATAGAAACAGTGTAATAACTAAGCAATAATTTAAACTGGTTCAGGTATCATTTGTTGGAAATGGTCAAAAGTATAAGACAAACTATTGGACTTCCGGGAAGATGGCGACCAGGTGAGCAGCGGAGGGAAATCCTCCCAGAGACAGATCTCTCACGCGTGGGTGCCGGGTCCACAGATGCGAAATTCCAACTGAACGTGTTGCTCTACGCTGCCTGAGCATTAGCGGGTCGGCTCGATTTGCCGGAGGGAGGAGTGGGTGGGCCCTAAGAGCTGGGCACCCGAGGCACTCGGCGTGGCACAAGGGCAGCAGCTCAGCCGAGTCCGTGTACCCCCGAGGGCACTTGCAGTGGGACAGACCCTCCCATCTCCTGACCCCACACAGCTCGCAGGTGGCTGCAGCCAGAAATTGGCTTTTTGGAGGCTGCGGAGCAGGGTGGACTTGGAGACCACGTTCCTAGGGCAGACTGCGCTAATCTGGGCTGAGGACCGGGGTCCCGCTCAGATCCCCGCCCCCACAGCCAGCGCCATCCTTGGTCGGAGAGTGGGCACTGCGGCGGCTGTGGTCAGAGGCTCCTCCAAGAATGCCGAGGAGGCAGAAAAGCGCCGGGGAGCGGCGCATTGCGGACAAGGCACGAAATATTAGCACTTTGGGGATCTCCTGCCGGCACAGATTCCAGAAAGGGTGAGCAAACTGCGCACTGCAGCCAAACTTCTCAGTCGGGAAGAAGCTCAACCCAGGGAGATACATCTGAGCGGCATTCCTGCCTGCAAGATCCCAGGGACGGGTGAGTTGATTGGGTGCCCTGACCGGATTTTTGAGTTGGGGAGAAGCTCCGCCCAGCGAGGGACATCCGAGCAGCCCTACTGACTGCACAGACCCCGGGACGGAAGAACTGGGTGGGCGCCCCGACTGGATTTTTGAGTGTGGGAGGAGCTCCACCCAAGAGAGGAACACCTGAGCGGCCCCCTGCCTGCTGGTCCCCGGGCC
The DNA here is from genome assembly GCA_004027595.1 of Dinomys branickii. NCBI lineage: Eukaryota > Metazoa > Chordata > Mammalia > Rodentia > Dinomyidae > Dinomys > Dinomys branickii. The sequence goes on from PVLD010014276.1 coordinate 49,687, forward strand.
AGTGACCTGTTTATGCGCCCCAGCCAGGTCTCTGAGTAGGGAGTAGCTCAGTCCACAAAGCAGCATATGAGGAGCCTATTGAGTGGAACTCTCAGCAGAAATCTTAAGGGACATTCTCCAGAAGAGAAGGAGTCACTGGAGCAGCCTTTGCAACAGACCTTTGCCTGGTGAACTGTCTGGGTAATTTATTGCTCAATATTTTGAATCTGATGCCCAAAAATGGGAAGACAGAAGAACAAAACGCAGTCTCAGAATTCAACCCCACCCAGAACAAGTCCTGGATGCAAGGCTACAGGGGAAAAAGGAAGCCACATACCTGCAAGTTCTGAAACGATTGCATCCGAAATAAAGAAACAACTCCATCAGGCCACAGAAGAGTTTAAAGCAGAAATAAGCCACATACATGCAATAATCTCTCAGACAAAAAAAGAACTGAAAACTATGGAAGAAATGTTCTGTACACATAGAGAAGAAATAGATTAAAAAATAGAAGAAAATAGGAAACAAATGGAAACGTTACAAGAGCAATTTAGGAATGAACTACCAAGAATGAAACAGGTCCAAAGAGATTGCCAGGATTTGAAAACTTCCACTGAAAGCTTGCAAAACCGCTTAAATGAAACCGAAGATAGAATTTCAGACCTTGAAGACAGCATGGCAGCTTATGAGTGTGAAAGGAAGGATCTCATAAAATCATCAAAGACCCAAGAAAAATCAATCCAACAGCTGCAAGATGAGGCAAAACGAAATAATATTGGAGTAATAGGAGTCAGTGAAACAGCAGGAGACAACACAAATGATATAAAAAGAATATTTACTGAAATAACAGCAGAAAATTTCCCAAACAAGGTAAAAGATACTGAAGTACAGTTAATCGAGGCATATAGAACCCCAACGAACCATAACCCAAAGGAAACCACACAGAGACATATAATAGTCAAGATCACAGACATCCAGCAAAAGAACACAATATTAAAAGCTGCTAGAGAAAAGAAACAGATAACCTATAAAGGAAAGCCCATCAGAATCACAGCAGACTTCTCAATGGAAACCATGAAATTAAGAAGAGCTTGGAGTGAGATATTATAGATTCTGAGACAAAACAGCTTCCAACTCAGACTGATGTATCCTGCAAAACTATCCTTCAAATTCAATGGAGAAATAAAATATTTCCATGACAAAGAACAACTGAAGAATTTCATGAATGCAGCATTGGAAGAAGCACTAAAAGATTTTCTAGACAGAGAAAAAAATGACCACAATCTCAAGAACAACAACACAAAGAAACCCTCAAATAGAACAAGTAAGTAAACACATAGCAAAAGTAGGAAAACAATAAGTAAATAACATGGCTAGAATAAGCCAACATATAACCATTATAACCATTAATGTAAATGGCCTCAATTCACCAGTCAAAAGGAAAAGATTGGCAGAATGCATTAAGGAACACAATCCAACGATATGCTGTATACAGGAATTACTCAAAAGGAAATCCACAGATTGAAAGTTAAAGGTTGGAAAACAATTCTCCATGCAACAGGTCCCCAGAAAAAAGCAGGGGTAGCTATTATGTTTGCAAACAATGTAAACTTCAAACCAAAAACAATCAAAAGAGATAAAGAAGGCCATTACATACTAGTTAGGGGAAAGCTGCAAGACGAACAGATAACAATCCTAAACATTTATGCACCAAACAATGGAGCACCAAACTTTACAACTCAAGCTTAACAAACGTGAAAAATCAACTAACTAATAACATTATTCTAATGGGGGACCTAAACACCCCTCTGACGCAAAGAGACAGGTCAACTGGACAGAAACTCAGCAAAGAAATAACAGACCTAAACCAAAAGTGTGAACAAATGGACTTAGTAGATGTATACAGAGTGTTCCACCCCACAACATCAGAATACACATTTTTCTCAGCTCCACATGGGTCTTTCTCTAAAATTGACCACATTCTAGCCCATAGAGCATATCTACCTAAATGCAAAAGACTTGAAGTTATCCCATGCATATTACCTGACCACAGTGCAATGAAACTGGAAATTAATGACAAAGGGAACTCCAAAAACCGCATAAACACTTGGAAATTAGACAACAATCTCCTGAATAACCAATGGGTCACATAAGAAGTTAAAGAAGAAATTTAAAAATACCTACAAATAAATGAAAATGCAAGTACAACCTATTGTAATCTGTGGGATGCAACGAAGGCAGTCTTCAGGGGGAAATTTGTAGCAATGAACTCATATATAAAGAAAATAGAAAGACAGCAAATAAATAGCCTAATGCTACACCTCAAACTCTTAGAAAAAGAGCAACAAGCCAAACCAAAAGTGCAAAGAAGGGAGGAGATTATAAAACGCAGGGCAGAAATTAATGCAATTGAGATGAAGAAAACTCTACAAAAAATAAGTGAAATAAAGAGTTGGTTCTTCAAAACAATAAATAAAATTGATAAACCCCTAGCCAACCTTATCAAAAAAAGAAGGGAAAGAACTCAAATTCACCCAATAAGGAATGAAGAGGATGAAATCACCACAGATACCACAGAAATCCAAGAGATCATTAATACGTACTTCGAAAATCTTTACTCCCATAGGATAGAAAATTCAGAAGAAATGGAAAGATTCCTGGAAACGTACAAATTACCAAAATTAAGTCAGGAAGTCTCAAAAATCCTGAACAACCCAATATCAATTAACGAGATTGAAGATGTCATTAAAAACTTACCAACTAAGAAAAGCCCAGGCCCTGATGGATTCACAGCAGAATTCTACAAAACATTCAGAGAAGATTTAATACCAACACTCCTCAAACTCTTCAGTGAAATCGAAAAGGAAGCAACTCTCCCTAACACGTTTCAGGAGGCAAGTATCATACTGATACCAAAACCTGAGAAGGACCCAACCAAGAAAGAGAACTATAGGCCAATCTCTCTAATGAACATAGATGCAAAGATACTTAACAAAATACTTGCAAATAGAACACAGCGAATCATAAGGAAAATTATACACCACGACCAGGTAGGATTTATTCCAGGAATGCAGGGATGGTTCAATATTCGCAAATCAATTAATGTAATACATCATATCAACACAGCCAAAGACAAAAACCACATGATCATCTCAATAGATGCAGAAAAGGCTTTCGACAAAGTCCAACATGCATTCATGTTAAAAACCTTAGAAAAAATAGGAATAGATGGCCTCTACCTCAATCTGATCAAAGCCATCTATGACAAACCAACAGCCAACATCATACT